>CM077551.1:14658908-14700874 GCA_039657385.1 Citrus x changshan-huyou | reverse complement strand
TTGTTTTTTGCGAATCTTTGGCTTAATTTACAATTCATGGCATGTCTGAAAATGGGGCGATGAATATGTTAAATATGGACTCAGATCTAGATCAGATTTATCCATGAAACAATCAAGAGGATTCAACATTTGATTTTTATTTTTCTTTTCTCCACCCCCATGTTTAATTTTGGTCGGAGGACTTGGTTGATAGGAATTGACAACTATTGATTTTCCTTTTTTTCGTTAAACAACAGACCACAATGTCAATTTGAAGACTTTGTTGATAAGAATTGACAACTGTTGGTTCTTATTATTTGTTTTTGTTTAATAGAAGATGCCTTGGAATTCCGCATTGTTGACATGTAGTTGATATTTAAAACATTTTGATGTTAGAGCTTAGAATGTTTTCTGTCGGAATTCTTATTAAGAAAATTACTATGCTGCTTGCAACATAATCAAGTTGTAAGTTTTATGCCGTACAGTTCTCTTTATTTTCATTTATGTTTTTGAATTTTCAGAATAAATAGGAAGAAGAAGATCATTAATTTCCAAAGCAGAGAAGAAAATATTTTCAGAATTATACAACAATGACTATATGGAGATCCTGAAAATGAGATTCTTGATGTACTTCAAATAAGTTTTGATGGGTCAAAAGAAACAGAGAAGAAAATATTTCTCGATATTGCATGTTTCTATGAAGGGAAGTATAGAGATTATGTGAAAAAAATTCTCAAATATTGTGATTTTGACCCAATTATCGAAATTGTTGGTCCTATTGAAAAATCTCTATTAACTGTAGATGATTTCAGCGGACTGTGGATGCATGAGTAGCTACAAGAAATGGGGTAGACAAATTGTTAGGAGGCAATCCCATCAGGAGCCTGGAAACTGCAATAGATTGTGGGAAAACGCACATATATGCCATGTATTATCGCAAAGCACAAGCAAATGTTCAGTTTGTTCTCTTGGTTTTCTGCTCCTTCAATTTGCTCGTTGTGTGCTGATTATGATTATTTAAGAGCCATTTACTGATAACATTTCATTTCTAATAAAATTCAAATGTCCAATGTATTAAAATTTATCAAAACTTTATGCTAAAAATCATTAGGAGAAAAATGATTATTTTAGCCATTTTGAGTCCCCCGACAGATTTTGAGGGAGATTGGAATCTTGTGTAACTTGCTGTACGGAGTTATGATGCATCTTTATCGACTTTTCTGTTGACTCAACTTGATTGACCTCTGAATGCGACCTCACGTAGGTCCGTCCGCTGAAATACGTGTTCTTTAATGGATCAACTCGACCCGTGTTTGACCCGATATCGACCCGCGTTTGATTAGACCGCGGGATGTATGTGACGTGTCCTGTTGGCAGTTGATCCGCGTGTGTTAGGCTACTGGATGGTTGACTTTGTATCCGGACCATCATTTTGATCATGGAACACCATCCAAGGGTTCTGAAGCTGCCACGTACTCTGCTACTTCAAACCATTGATTTAATCCAATTTGGTGGATCCAATGGCCATTTTCCTCATCTCTTTGAAATGTAAAAGCATCATTTTAAGCTCCACAGGCCGTCGATTTCGAGCGAGCTTACAAGTGCTAAGGCCAAAAAATTTTATCTTGGGGAAGAATTTAATGAGTGACTTCTTATTTTTATGTCCTTAAAATTTATTTTTAAACCCTAGATTTTGGAGAAATACTTTTCTTAAGGGTTAGAAGCGAGATGTTTTAGATTGGATTTCTAATTGAGTGCAAACTATGTTATTTTCAGACATCAAGAATCAAATTAGCATTTATTTTCGTGTCTCTCGCTCCATCAAGTTCGTTGATACAAGGTCTTTGAGCTTGAATGTGATAAATCCAAGACGGATTCTCTCACATCCATTATCATTTTACTCTTAAATTTATCTGGTGAGCAAATTTTGATGCTTGATTCACGTAGAAAAAAAAAAATGAGGACTGTGAGGATTTTTTTTTTAATTAAAAACCACCCTATGGTGGGGCGTGGGGTTAGGGGTTAGGCGGGACTCCTTTACTAGTAAATTAATAAAATAAAAGAAAATTTATATGGAAGGAGATATATGTCAAAACCTCTAAGCATGGGAACAAATACATCCAATAACTAGAAAAATAACAAAAGCAATAGAAGATGGGACTAATTAATGCAACTACCTAGAGAATCGTTTACAATTCTTATGGCCAGTAACTAATGTAAAACCTTTCGTAGAATTGGAGGCATGCGGCCTGGCAGTACAAAAGTTATCAAGATCACGCCCTCCAGTACCCTCAAGCTCAGATGTAAAATATTCATTAGTCATAGGATTCCCATCAGAGTTAAACTTCTCATCAAACTGAAAAAGGATGTTTGTAGAATCGGGATTGAAGCCACGATGATGGAGTGAATATCCTCGACAACAACTAAAAAAAAAAGTAGCAGCAATGGAAGCCCTCTGAACACCCGGATCATCTAAAAAAAGGAGAGTTATGGACTTCAGCGCATCCAGCAGCATCTCCTAAAGCAACATGATCCTTTAAATCATCATTATTTTGAACTCTTTTAATAGAAACCATATCAGACCCATCTTCTGCAGTATCTTAATAAATAGGTGGCCGAGCATCTACCGGATCACCCTCACTACCATTAGGCCTCAATGGCTAAACCGCTTCACCATCCCCTTGGATGCACAACAGCATCAACACCTTGTCTTTATCACGAATAACAGTATCCTGCACCTGACCAATAGGTTGCCAGGGCTTCTGGAGCCCCGGATTGGCAACAAAACAAGCATCAGCAGAGTGCCCAAATATTTACACGAGGCACAATCACTATTAGAAAAATGGGCTACCATGACAGAAAATATCTGTCATCCGACCCTGTTTATGACAGAGTTTCTATCTGTCATTGTAGCCCCTCTCATAAATCCGTGGCAGTAATTTATCTATCACACTACTAGAGAAATGGTCTTTACTGACACTTGTCTTGTGACACTTTATTAAAAAGTATAAGTAATTACATGTGTTTGAGGCATTTTCCGTGTTTAACAGATAAGTATCACAAATTTCAAATACTATAGTGTCTGTAAATTAAGTATCAGAGATATGTGACATTAAGCTATCAGTAATTAAAAAAATAAAATTTTAATTTGTATCCACTAGGAGTCGAACTGCTAACTTCTGAACTTTAACTTTTGAATTTGAAACGTTAAACCACCAAACCACAAGTTGCATTTTTACTTAATAAGCAATAATTATCGAAAATTAAATTAAATTATCTAGAAACTATGTCGTCTTGATGATCTGTACATGGAAACCTAAAATCTAAAAATTTTGACGAGCAAAAAATCTATCCCCACCGCCATTTTCTTCTTTGAACCGAAGCTCTCTTCTCTCCCCCCCCCCCCTCTTTCTCTACCTCTCTCTCTCTAATAACGATCTACCTCACAAGCCGCTGCTATAAACCTTCAAAGCCGCCATCCTTGAGCTAAAATACCCCTAGAAAGACACCTAGAAAGTGTTGTGAAGAACTTGGCCAAAGTTAGGGTTCGAAAGTCAGATTAAAAAAATTAGGGCTTTTTTTGTTAGGGGTATTTTATTGTTTTTAATGTTGAGTTCAGAGAGAATGAGTTTTTCGTCATCGCCAACTAATTAGACGAAACCAATATCAGTTATAGAATCCACAGAGGCTGATATACAAAGAACTCGTGACTTAGAAAAGGTTTTGTTTTATCTTTATCTATAATTACTTTTTTTTTATATATGAAACCCTGATTTTGATTTCCTTTGGGGTTGATGTTTCTGGTTGAAGCTGGGCTTTATGAAAGCAAAGAAGAAGCAGCGAAGAGAGAAGAGGTTCTCAGTCGAATTAATCAGGCAAGAATTTTTTTTTTTAAAATTATGAGTGATTTTGAAACTAAGATGACATCTTGTGATATTTTTGTTATCAGTTGGTTCATTCTTCATTTTGTAATTTGGTTATGAATTGAGCTTGTTTGAGTTGTATTGGTTATCTTAGAGATTTTATTTTGATAGAGAATTTAGTGATTTTGTAATCAGGAAGTTTTGTGGGCGTGTTTGGATTTGGGTGTTCTAGGGTTTGCGAACTTGAATGAGGTTGTGATTTGGTGAAATTGAAATTGATGTCAATTTTGAGCTTGAACTATTGATTCTATAGATGGGTTTTCCCATACTTTCTAATACGAACTTCTGAAATACGGCCATTAGGGTCTATGAGTGTAGCAGTTTTAGAAAGTTCGCATCCAAAGTTTTTCACAAAGTTCTTTGGAATCCTCTACAATTACACAAGCAAGGTTAGACTATAAACAGCCAACAAAATGCTTTCATCGTGATATTGCATATGATAAATTCAGTGAGCATACATGAATGACATAGAAACAAGAAGATGAGTCCAAGAACCAATAGAACAATGAAACTGAATTTAATGTCATCAATATAAAAGATGTTATTAATAGAAACTAGAAAACAGGGGAACCAAGGATTTTTTATGATAATATTATGCAAATTAAAAGGGGTTGGTAGTGAAGTAAAGCCAAATAAAGCCATAAAAAATTCACTCATTTCACTGTTATTTATAACCACATAATGAATCCCACTTCCTCCACTTTGAAAATTGAAGACGACAATTTTTTGCCTGATAATTCGTGAGCTAAATTAATCTGAAAAGTCTAGCTATTACAATCAATCGTGTAGCAGTTCAAATAAAAAATATTTAAAAGAACGTGCATGGTGCAAGACTCTGTTCAACATATGAAACTTATGAATGAACCCACAAACAATGGAAGAAACATATGAAAACTGATAAAATTAACTAAAAATCTCTGCATAGAAATTATAAGAATTAATTACCAGCTTCTTTTCTTCAATGGAATAGGGAAGTATAATCTTGAAGAAATGAGACGAATTGGGTTGCGGTCTCTTGTTAAAAGCCATTGATGTTCTCAGTTTCAATAAGAAATGAATGCAAATGGTTTAGCTTTATTATTTCTTCCGGACTTTTAGTGTACCCCAATTTTTATCTATCATTAGGTGCATGATCACTCTGCTGCCCTCCTTGTCCAATCAAGTTTTTGTTTTAATATATAAATTTTTGTTTTAATTTTTTAAACAAGCATGTACAACTATCATTACAACACTTTATTTGTTTTAATCTTTTGTTTTTCTAAATTGTCCATCTTAAAAAGTTTCTGGCTGTAGCTCCAGGAAATTTTGGTAGTTCCAAGGAATGATAATGATACTTAAAGGTCCAAAGCACAATATTGGGCACCTCTCTGTTTCAATAAGTACTTGCACTTTGACATATTGGGCAAGATGACCATGAATGTGGGATTTTTCAGCTTCAATAATCTGGCAATTCTTATTGTTCTCTTCTTTCCTTCGACTGAAATTCGACATCTTTTAGAAACATATATTCCCATTTCTCCAAGTGAATCACACAAATCAAGTTCATCTGATTCATTTTTCTCTGCTAACTATTCCTATAATTTTTCAGCTTATTGAATAATTATTTCTTAGTCTTGACTTCCTTTCCCTATTTTTTGTTCCTTTTTATTATCAGGAAAACATACACATTATCGTAAATTCCTCTGCCATGTACAGATTAAGACAGCCCAACACAAGGTTAAAGAGTTAACTTGTGATTTTTATTTATGAATATAGTGCTATTTTTGGTAAAAAGGTATTAAGATTAATGATATAAGGCCTTTGTTTGTAAAGTCTAGGTTTGTGAATTCAAAGGGG
The DNA here is from genome assembly GCA_039657385.1 of Citrus x changshan-huyou. NCBI lineage: Eukaryota > Viridiplantae > Streptophyta > Magnoliopsida > Sapindales > Rutaceae > Citrus > Citrus x changshan-huyou. The sequence goes on along the minus strand of CM077551.1, from coordinate 14,695,136 downwards.
GTGGAACTATATGAATTAAAGATTGCCTTAGAAAGATAGAGAATATGCAGAGCTTTAAGAGGTACAACTCTTAATTGCCTTGAACTCTATATTTATTGTGAATATTCTGGATTAGTAGCTCCATCAATATAATGGCTGAAATGTTTATTATTCTAATAGAATAATTTGGAATGAGTTGACACTAATTGCATTATACAGAAAGTGTGTAATTATCAAGAGTTAAATGCTTTACTCTCACACTTAGGCTTGATGGCTAAAAGACATAATTGCAAGCCTTTTTTTGAAAAAAAATATACTATGTTGTATTAGATATTAAATTTTATTATGAATTTTTTTAGTTGGAAAATCATTGTTTTTTATATAATGAGAAATAAACACACTTTCTTGAAACTAGATGTTATACTGAAAACTTGAATGCTATAATTTGCTCTCTCACTCTCTCTTATTCATATATATAAGAGAATGAATTCATCATCACCTTTTTTATTTATTTATTTATTTATATCTATAGTTAAATATATTCTACCTTATTTCTAATCAAATGAGCTACAACATTCTTGTTCTCTAATTTTCGTTTAAGATAATTGAGTTGATCTATTCATAACTTATGAATATTTTTACTTTCGAGCAAAATATGTTTATTCCTATTAACTTTTGTCTCTGTATTACTTGTTAATTTATTTTGCAACCGTTGGAATTTGGCAACCAATTTCTTTTCCTTTTTCTTTTATTTGTTTGCAGATTTGATTAATATGTTTAAAGTGTTTCTTCTTCAACTTATATCCCTAACCCATCAAATTCATCGAATGAAGAAGATGTCCGTGAATGAAGAAGTTGTATGTGATAATGCATGATCGCAGTACTTATGTTCATGGAGTAAAAAATAATAATCCTTCTAAATTTAGCTTTTAGATTTGGTAAATTTAGCCCTTAAATTCAGCTACGAGTAGAAGGAATTTGATTGGATAATAGCAGTTAAGATTATTCAATTATAAGAATAAGATGTCTTGTAATAAGACGTCTTTGTGTATTGAAGTATTTGGATTGTGTAATATATATTGATAATATTTAAATGTTATGAAAGGTTTTGATATATAAATTGATTTTTGTTCTTATTTCTCATAGCCTTTTAATTCTATCAACAAATCAATGGGCAACATGTCATTTTATATAATTATTTAAAAAAAAAAAATAAAGTAGTGATACTATAGTAACAATAATCACAAATACTAATATAGTATTGTAATATTTTGATACCATAATGTTATTTTTTTAGTGATACTATAGTAATAGTAATCACTGACACCACTTACAAGTGTCACTATTTTTCTGACTCCCAGATTACTGACACAATTAACAAGTGTCAGTAAAAGTAATTTCTGACACTATTCTAAAGTCAGTAAAGACCAATTTTCTAATAGTGTCACAGGTGTATGTGATAGCTTATAGCTATCACAAATGTGTCACAACAAAAGCAACATCGTTTTAATATTTTTGTGGCAAATTTGTTTTATTGTGAAAAAAACATTTGGCGGGTATTATGAATTCAATTTTAAATTATGGCGCGTAATTATGTATTGCAGCTTTATGATGCTAATATGGTGTCACGATGCGAATTTTTTTTAAATAATAATATTATTAAAAGAATTTTTAATTTTTTTAAAATCAAAATTTTTTAATATTTTAAATAATAATAATATTTTAAATCATTTTAAATATTTTTAAATTAGAAAACAATTTTTAATATTTTAAAAAATAATATTATTAATATTATTATTTTATAATTTTATAAATTCCATTGAAATTTAAAAATCAAAATATGTATAAAATCAATACATCCAAATTATCTCAACAATATTATCAAAACATCACTAAATCATCACTTGAAATAACCATAACATTGTCAAAACATCATCTATTCAATTATCACAAATCTACATCCCAACACTACCATCTGGATCATTACCAGCATACAAAAACATCACAACACTATATATCATCTGAAACACTACCAAGCTGATCAAGATTCACTACTACTTCATACTTTATCAAACAATGTCAGCATACAAATTTCACTACCACTTAGACTTTATCAAGATTCACTATCATCTGGAACAATACCAGCATACAAAATTCACTACCACTTAGCTTTTTGGGCATCATATATTCAATCACTGGAAACTTCCAACAAATATCATCATCAAAATACATGGTGAATCAAATCCACCATAATATCTCATAAATCATTTACAATATCTAATCACGTAAAATATCCAATCACCAACCCATCGTAGAAAAATAATTAATCCATAAAAAAAAACATTGATGGTAAATTCCCAAAAGCCACCAACATCACCTGAAAAGCAGATTACATTAAGATGAGTACCAAAAAAATGCAAATTAACATATCGGCCACTTATAGTTAATCAAATTCATAAGGTGTCATCACACAGTTCAATAATCAAGAATAATGAAGAATTTCACATGTGTAACAAAAACCTATAATTACTAACAAAAATCAATGTAACTTCATTTTTGAACTCTTCCATTCCTTGTCTGGAACCTTTTGACAGCCTTTTAACTGCAATTTCTTGCCTTTCTATTTATGTACCATAGATATGCCTATTAGTTAGTATTAAAAGAAAATATGATCTAATTTTAGCAGAATGCCACAATATTACCTTGGACACTGGCCCAAATATAATATCTCCCAGTTTATTGTAACTTGAGAAGTTATCTGTGGCCTTTGCTATACTGGCAAAATCAGATTCCCATAATTCCATATCTTATTTTCCTCCATTATTATAATTTTTCATATGATTCATCTTTGTTAATCCTGAAATTGTAGGAGAATTCCATCATGTAAGCTCATCATGTACTGACTGTTACCTGATCACATTTGTTTTATGTATGAATTTTCTTTTGACCATATAATTCCCAAAGGTAATTAGCCTACCAGGTAAACTGGTTGTTTGTTGCTTAAGTCACAACATGTGAGACTTAAAACTAAAATTTTGCTTCTGTTTACAAAAGGAAAAAATAACATGTAAACTTTTTATTAGCTAAAAAAGATGCTAAGTCTTTACACATGCGTTACCTCTAAGGCATATTACCTCATTAATCTCAGCACTAGCAGCACCGTAGAGTTGCATTTTGAACAACCTGCAATCAGTGCCACACTCTTAAGTCATTTTACATGAAGCTGCTGCCCCAAACAAAAAGAATAAATAAATAAATAAACAAAAAATAAATCATTTTGATACCATCAAAGAAAGCCGGCTATCACTAGTTCCTCGGGGAAAAATATTAGTTTCCAAAAGTTCAGAGCACGACTACCAACTAGTATTATTAGCTCAAAGAGGGAATATACAATACTTCTAAAGCGAAATTTACAAGAGAATAAAAATTTTCAATTGTTTAAGTAACATTTAATGTTCAGTCTAGGCATTTAATAGTTGTTTCAGTTGGCATTTATATGGAGAAAAGTAAACAAATATCTACGTACCTAGAGCTTGCATAAGTAAGTTCTTAGCAATTCATATAATATCTACAAGAAGTAATTTATACGAGAAACCAACTTATAGTTACAACTATAATCACTAAGGCTTGAAAAAACCAAATTAATAAACTCATTAACACTTCAGACATCAAATAGATAGAAGTTATAATTATGTAACCTGATACCCCCAAAGTATCTTGTAAGTTGGCTTTAATTTAACTTTATCGAACTCCATACAAGCATTCTCGAAGAAGTAGTTACTGCCAAAGGAGCAATTTGGCTTCAGTCAACTTAAATTGGAATCATAAATCTACAACAGTATTATGAATGTATTATAATACAAACTAGTAATATCCCAAAAATAACTAAATAAATAAATAAAACCAGCATTAGCATAAGTGATTCAGGACTGACAATATAGTAACTAAGCTTAGGAGTTCATGAGATCCATCACTGACACAAGTTGCAAATCGTATTAAGTACATCCCAACAAGAGCTTGTGCCTTTTCTTGTTAAATGTCTTAATAATTTATAAGAAAACAAAATTATCTGCAAAGAATCAAAACAGTTTATAAAGATTGTTGACATAATACAAAAATGAGAAAGAATAGCGTTGAAAAAGGGGCATTTGTTCCAAACAAACTTGATTAACTGATTCTGAAAGGTGAATATCCTTACACCTATTTGTTTCAGGTGGCTAGAGAAGGTAGATAAAGATTGTGACAAGGACTGTTCATCACCTATATCAGCAAGAACTGAATCAAACCAAGGAACCTTTGCATATTCTGAAGATAAAACGTAAAGGCTTGCATATTGAGTAACCCAGTGCAGGTTATATAATAGCAGAATAATCACTTATATGAATAGCAATCATATCAATCAAAATTGTGACAAGGACTGTTCATCAGCAATATCAGCAAGAATGGCGTTTAGATCACAGAAAAATCAAATCAAATCAAATCAAAAGAATATAATATAAGAAAAAGAGGAAGTAAAGACCTAGCTGAACTTGAGCGTGTTGTTCATCGGGAAGTAGTAGCAGCAGCAGATCGAAGAGTAAGGACGAAGACGAAGAGTAGAAATTTGTTGTCGGCAAGCAGCGCAGCAGAGGACCAAATTTTTTGTCGGCAGCGTGATTTTGTTTTTGTGTGTGATTTGGAAATTAGGGTTTGCCATTTGAAGTCAAAGGAGAGTCTACCACTTACGATTTTTTTTTTCAAGATACGGTGTCGTTCTATGCCTAAATTAACCCATTCAAAACTCATCGTTTCATTAAATATTAATATGCTATCATGTGTATGTGATAGATAAATAAACTATCACAAATTTATCATGCCTTTATGATATATAAAAATTCTATCACGAATCTATTATATTTTTGTGATAAATGACTAATTTTTTAATATCTATCACAAAAATTCTGTCATAGTAGCTTATTTTTCTAGTAGTGAATATAAAGGAACATGCTCAAAAATGACATTCTGTCAGAAACCACCATCACCCTCAATAGTCCAAAGTTTGGGCAACAATGGCCACAAAACATCCTACTGAATCATAACTCTAGCCATCGAGAGTCGATTAACAGCAACAGTAGCATGGTTTACCCGCAGAGGCTTATGGTAGTGTCGTTAAGGTGCACCAAATTTAAAACCTTACCACTAATACAAATAATTAGTACAGAGCGAGTAAGGATCAATCCTACAGAGACTATGCTAGTTGTATTTATTATCAACTTTAAAGCAAGATTTAAAATAAAATAATAGTAGTAATAATATAAATTAATCTAACTAAAGAAAATGCCAATTATAAATAAAATAATAGTAGTAATAATATAAATTAATCTAACCAAAGAAAATGCCAATTATAAATAAAAAGGGGGGTTTATGAATTTTTAACTAAATAGTAAGAAATAAAGAAATTAAAACTACGAACAAAAATTTAATAAAAACTCTAATTAAAGGAGAAAGAAATAATAATGATGAAAACTTTGGTTAAAGGATCATTCGCCACCACCAAACATGCACATACTATATCAATTCTATCATCAATTTATATTGAAACTATCAACCGTAGACAACAATAAGCTCTGTTAGTCTCAATCTTTCCTTAGTGTGTCGTTAGAAAAAACAAGCTCTTCACCTAATCTCTAACCATTAAATAATTTAAAACAAGCTCTTTAAATTTAAGATAATGGAAGCATTAAACAGAGAAAGATATTAGGTTGATCTAGGCAATAAACACACAAGCTCGGATTATTTAACCTAGGTTATGTTCTCCAATTGAAATCATTGATTCCAACCTGCTACTTATGATTAAAATCTCAAGATAATTACGGATCAAGAATTTTAATCTAGCAATAGAATTTATTCAAGTCCTATCTAATTGGCCACTCAAACAAGACGGGAATAAAATCATAAACATTAATTATAGAAGAACATAAACAATCTCAATTAAATAAATTGAATGATAGAAATTAAAAATTAATTGCATAGCATGTTTAGGGTTTTGAATTCACCCTCAACCAAATAGAAAATCTAGCCTAACATAATTAAATTGGGAATAAGAGAATTGATAAAACCAATCATGGAGAATAATTCAAGCGGCTGTCTTTTTCTTCAATTCCTTTCGGTTGCTGATTTTTTTCTTCTCCTTTGCGGCTGCAAATTGTTCAGTTTCTCTTGCTGCCGATTCTCCTCTTGGTTGCCGATTACCCTCCTTGTGTTGCTTCCACTTGATCCTTTTATAATGCTTCAATTGTGGTTTTTTTAAATCCTTGCATGGAAAGAATTAAATCCAAGCCAAAACCGCCACTTTCATAACGTGCTTGCCATTTAAAGCCATGCAAAATATTTGCTTCCTTTAATAAAAATATATGCTGAACTTGCCATTTAAATTGACAAGTACTCTCCACGATTTCCTTTTTCCAATTGTTTCTTTTTTTTCGTCCTCATGCACAAGCTCTTGTGATTGGCCATGATTTCCTAAAGCCTAGAAGCTTTATTTTCCTTCCTTTCATGTGCTGGCCACTTTGACAATTTCCTTTGTCCAATTTTGCTTGCTAATAATTGGCTTGGCTTCCTTTTTGACTTCCATTTTCTAATTTTAGCTCCATGTGCAACATTAATTTTGCTTGGCTCGTACAAGCTTTAATTGAAAAATATTCTTTATTTCCTAATTCTTTCCAATTATTGATCTATTGTGCACTTTTGTCTCTCAATCTTCAATCAAATTTCTTTCCTGAATGCTCCGATTTAATTTCTCTTTAATTCCAGAATATACCTAAAATAACAAAATAAATAAAACTAAGATAAAAATTAACACAATAAAATATAGTTTACTAAATTAAAAATTAACTAAAATAAATAGAATATTTAAGACCAAAACAAGAAAAAGATAGAGAAATTAATAGCAAAATATATGGAAAATATGCACTTATCAAATTCCCCCACACTTACCCTTTGCTCGTCCTTGAGCAAACCTAGAACAAAAAAAAAAAAAAAAAAACCTAAACTAGTCCACTTTCGTAGGAAATCATAATTGCATTTAGCGTATGCAACAAGCCTTTAAACCCCTAGGCGGCCCTAGTGGACGAGTTATAGTCTCGTGAGGGCTTCAACGATGATACCCACAAACATCATTGCATTTTCTTTTTTTTTTAGCAGAAAAACAACAAAGGAATTTAAAATAAAACTAGCCTCAAAGATTGCATAAGTCATATAGCTCAAAGAAAATTTCAACTATTATCGAAGTTCTAACTTTAATTCAATAGTCAATCCCATCCCTCTTTTGATTATCATAGTGTGTGTGTGACTCAATTCAATTAAAATCCATTCCCAAAATCTTCAATATCAATAGCCTTTGCCTCGAACAAAGAAAAGAGTAGGTCAAACTAATCTTATCATCTTGATCTCAAATTTTTTTTTCTTTCACAGGCATTTGTGTGCATTTTCTTTTGATTTTTTTTTCACAGTCACAAGCTTTCACTCTACCCCTTAAGGTAGTCTTCTTCTCATGGTAGATTATCCTCTATATATTGGTGGTACATAGACCCAAATTACTCAAGGATAGCTTCACTCTTAAGGGTTATAGATAGCTATTTCTGACTATGGTGCATGTGTATACTACACTGTATTGTGGAGATAAGAATCAAGACAAACAATCATTTACTCAATCTAAAATTCTCAACTCAAGCTGCGTCAATCTCAAATTCTAAGTCAAAATTATGAAAGAATTGATATTAGTGCTCATGGTTTAAAGAATCTTAATTAAGAAGAAATCAACACAATAATCAAGTATAAACTAAGGTAATATTCAACGCTTTCTAAGAACCATATTCATTGTCAATCAAATTTTTATCATTGGCTAATATTCAAGACAACTCTCTTTTTTTCTTTTTTTTTTTTGGAAAAAGAAAAGGACAAAGCAACAAAAACTAAGTTCGAAATCCTTCCCCCCACACTTAATTCTTACATTGTCCTCAATGTAAGCCTAAGCTAACAAAAGAAAGAATTAAACATAGGGAAATGAGATGAGACACAAACAGAAACAAACAAAATTCAACAGAGTGGATAAAGTAAATAAGAATGAAAGGGAGAAAGATCAAATCTGTTATGGTGTGCTCTCAAATTATTTTCTCCAGCCATTGGGTTGCCTCCCAATAAGAGCTTGGTTTATTGTCCTCAGCCTGACATGGTTCTCAAGTTTCACTCATCAACGTATGCATGTTCAAAAGTGGAGCCTCATCTACATTGAGTGTCTGAAAGTTTTCATAGTAAGGCTTCAACCTATGACCATTAACCTTGAACTTCTTACCTGTCTTTAAGCTTTTAATCTCAACTGTACCATGAGGAAAAACATTAGTTACAACAAAAGGCCCAACCCATCGAGAACGTAACTTACCTGGAAACAACTTAAGGTGAGAATGGAATAATAAAACTTTCTGTCCAACTTCAAAATTCTTTCTCAAGATCTGCTTATCATGAAAAGCCTTGGTCTTTTCCTTATGGATTCGTGAATTCTTGTAGGCGTCATTTCAAATTTCCTCTAATTCTTGCAATTGGAGCTTTCTGTGTTGGCCGGCGTCGTCCAATTTCATGTTACATTGTTTCACAGCCCACCATGCTTTATGTTCAAGTTCCACAGGAAGATGACAAGGCTTACCATATACCAACCTATAGGGTGACATACCAATAGGCGTTTTGTATGCAGTCCTATATGCCTAAAGTGCATCATCAAGCCGTAGGCTCCAGTCATTTCTATTCAGATTAACTGTCTTTTCAAGGATTGATTTCACTTCCCTGTTAGACACCTCAGCTTGCCCACTAGTTTGTGGATGGTAGGATGTAGACACCTTGTGAGTGATGTTGTATTTTCGAAAGAGGGTTTCTATTGACCTATTACAAAAGTGAGTGCCTTTGTCGCTGATAATTGCTTTTGGTGTTCCAAACCTTGCAAATATGTTACACTTTATAAAATCTACCACAATCTTAGAATCGTCAGTTCGGGTGGCTTTTGCTTCCACCCATTTTGAAACATAATCAACCGCAAGAACAATATAGAGATTACCAAACGATGAAGGAAATGGTCCCATGAAATCGATGCCCCAAACATAAAAAATCTCAACTATAAGAATGGGAGATTGTGACATCTGATTTCTAGGTCCCAAATCACCTGTTCTCTGACAACGATCTCAAGATTTGCAAAACAAATATGCATCCTTAAATAGTGATGGCCAATAAAAACCGCTCGCAAGTACCTTAAGGGATGTTCTCTTTGGTCCAAAATGTCCTCCACAAGCCAAAGTATGACAAAAGGTGAGAATAGAAGAAAATTCAGTTTCGGGTACGCACCTTCTAATAACTTGATTAGAACAATGCTTCCACAAGTATGACTCATCCCACACATAGTACTTGGCATCACTCTTGATCTTGGCCTTTTGTGCACGGGTTAGCTCTTCCGGTACTGTCCTAGTAACGAAGTAATTGATAATATCTACATACCAAGGAGTAACTATACCTACCAGTAATAACTGCTCATCTGGAAAGTTCTCATGCAATGGAAGTGCATATTCGTTATAGGTAAGTCGACTCAAATGATCTGCCACCAAATTCTCAGAACCTCTCTTATCTAGAATCTTTAAGTCAAATTCTTGCAATAGAAGTATCCATCGAGTAAGGCGCGACTTGGCATCCTTTTTGGTGAGCAAGTACCTAATAGCTGCATGGTCAGAGTAAACGATTACCTTAGATCCAATTAAATAAGAACGAAATTTCTCTAAGGCAAAGATAACTGCTAAAAGTTCTTTCTCGGTAGTGGAGTAGTTAAGTTGTGCATCATTCAATGTACGAGAGGCATAATAGATGACATGAGGAAGCTTGCCCACAAGTAAAAATACTAAAATAAAACGAGTGATAATAAACAAACTAGACGCTAGTCCCCGGCAATGGCGCCAAAAATTTGGTGGTATCGTTAAGGTGCACCAAATTTAAAACTTTACCACTAATATAAATAATTAGTAGAGAGCGAGTAAGGATTGATCCCACAGAGACTATGCTAGTTATATTTATTATCAACTCTAAAGCAAGATTTAAAATAAAATAATAGTAGTAATAATATAAATTAATCTAACTAAAGAAAATGCCAATTATAAATAAAAAGGAGAGTTTATGAATTTTTAACTAAATAGTAAGAAATAAAGAAATTAAAACTACGAATAAGAATTTAATAAAACTCTAATTAAAGGAGAAAGAAATAATAATGATGAAAACTTTGGTTAAAGGATCATTCGTCACCACCAAACATGCACATAACATATCAATTCTATCATCAATTTATATTGAAACTATCAACTGTAGACAACAATAAGCTCTGTTAGTCTCAATCTTTCCTTAGTGTGTCATTAGGCAAAACAAACTCTTCACCTAATCTCTAACCATTAAATAATTTAAAACAAGCTCTTTAAATTTAAGATAATGGAAGCATTAAACAGAGAAGGATATTAGGTTGATCTAGGCAATAAACACACAAGCTCGGATTATTTAACCTAGGTTATGTTTTCCAATTGAAATCACTGATTCCAACCCGCTACTTATGATTAAAATCTCAAGACAATTACGGATCAAGAATTTTAATCTAGCAATAGAATTTATTCAAGTCCTATCTAATTGGCCACTCAAACAAGACGGGAATAAAATCATAAACATTAATTATAGAAGAACATAAACAATCTCAATTAAATAAATTGAATGATAGAAATTAAAAATTAATTGCATAGCATGTTTAGGGTTTTGAATTCACCCTCAACCGAATAGAAACTCTAGCCTAACATAATTAAATTGGGAATAAGAGAATTGATAAAACCAATCATGGAAATTAATTCAAGCGGCTGTCTTTTTCTTCAATTCCTTTCGGTTGCTGATTTTTTTCTTCTCCTTTGCGGCTGCAAATTGTTCAGTTTCTCTTGCTGCCGATTCTCCTCTTGGTTGCCGATTACCCTCCTTGTGTTGCTTCCGCTTGATCCTTTTATAATGCTTCAATTGTGGCTTTTTTAAATCCTTGCATGGAAAGAATTAAATCCAAGCCAAAACCGCCACTTTCATAACGTGCTTGCCATTTAAAACCATGCAAAATATTTGCTTCCTTTAATAAAAATATATGCGGAACTTGCCATTTAAATTGACAAGTACTCTCCACGATTTCCTTTTTCCAATTGTTTCTTTTTTTTCGTCCTCATGCACAAGCTCTTGTGATTGGCCATGATTTCCTAAAGCCTAGAAGCTTTATTTTCCTTCCTTTCATGTGCTGGCCACTTTGACAATTTCCTTTGTCCAATTTTGCTTGCTAATAATTGGCTTGGCTTCCTTTTTGACTTCCATTTTCTAATTTTAGCTCCATGTGCAACATTAATTTTGCTTGGCTCGTACAAGCTTTAATTGGAAAATATTCTTTATTTCCTAATTCTTTCCAATTCTTGATCTCTTGTGCACTTTTGTCTCTCAATCTTCAATCAAATTTCTTTCCTGAATGCTCCGATTTAATTTCTCTTTAATTCCAGAATATATCTAAAATAACAAAATAAATAAAACTAAGATAAAATTAACACAATAAAATATAATTTACTAAATTAAAAATTAACTAAAATAAATAGAATATTTAAGATCAAAATAAGAAAAAGATGGAGAAATTAATAGCAAAATATATAAAAAATATGCACTTATCAGCTTACCAATAGCATTAGCAACAGAAAATAAGGCATCTCTGCAACGAATAAAATGCATTAGTGAATATGCCAAAGAAACTCAGATGGGAACAATAGGAGATTCCTTAGAGCTCCAAATAAAGTCTATGAGACTACACTACATGAGACTCAAACCCAAGACCTAAGTCTTGGTAAGGCTGCCCACCAAAATCCACTTAGAAAATGTTCAAACGTATTTTAGATAACGTAATTTAGTCTGTGAGGGTTGACACAATAGAATTTAGATTTGAGATGTTTACGGTTGCGAATCTTTGTAAGTGTTCTTGATCCATTGTAAACTCACATTATTTTAATAGTAAATTCTTTTGTTTACAAGTGGACATAATAACATATCGAGATTTTTATCTTAAATCGTGAGGATAAAATATTTCCTCGTAAAAAAATCTTTTTGTTATGGATGTTCATTATTTTGCTTTTTATTTTCATTACCATAAATTGATTTTTAAATTTTTTGATAGTGTTTATATTTAATTATCTTTATTAACTAGGAAATAAAATCATTAATTTTAAAGAGATTATTATTATTATTATCAATTATATTGAGATAACAAAATAAAAAATAAAATTAATAATATGACATATTTACTTTAATTATCAATTATTATATATACACAATAAAAAATATTTCATATACATATTCATAGATATGTAAATAAATTTTATTCAAAATTATGTCTAACTTAATCATTCACATTCTTACCATTTACAATCTTATTACAATTTAATAATAAGATTTTTTAAATACATACAATTGTTTTTAAATCACACAAAACTTTTGAAAATTGATCAAAAATTTAATTAATTATAAAATTTCTATAATATAATTAACAGTAATTATTTCAAAAACTATAATATTACCAAAATGATCCAACACCTTTTAGGACCCTGCTGAAATTGTATCAAACTAATAATATTGCCAATATTACTATAGATTGCCGGTAGTTTTTACTATTTTTAATTAATTATTAATATCAACCGTTGGATTCCATTCCATTTTGATGGAATCCAATGGTTTCAACATGGCTAATGATGAAGACGCGTAATCAATTGAAAAGCCAGATAATTTTCGTTTAGATACTTTGAAGCTTCCAGGAAGTTTGATGGTAACTTTATCATTAGAGTAAACAGTGACAATACTTATTAATTAGAGTCATCTTACAGTTCTTAAAAAACCGGTATTTTACCGGTTGTTCATTAAATAATTTTTAAAATTTGTTTTTAATGCTTAAAAATATAATAAAATGAAAAAAATCATGAAAATTTTAAATCATAAAGATAAAAATTAATTAATCAGAAGAATATTTTAATTTTTTTTAACATGAATGAATGTTTAAAAAATTATGAAATAATTATATTCCAATTCTTTTGGTTAAATATTAATTTTATGGGTGGATGTTTCAAGTTTATTTTGCATGTATCTAATTTTGGTTAGTTTCTCATTTATTGGTTCATTTATTTCAACTTTTCAATCCACTAGTTTTGTGTTTAATGTTTCTACTAAATTTGTTGAATACCAATATTTTGGGTTAAATTACAAGCAAACTTCAATTCTCGTAGTATGAATTCCTAATTTTAGTTAACTCCCTTGTTAATACAAGAGTTTCAACTAACAATTTTACTAGCTTTGTGTTGAATGTCCCCATTATCTAGGTAGGATTTCAATTATTTGGGTTAAGTACAAAATTAGTTTATAGCGTTTAATTTTTGGTTGGATTTGTATCAAACTTTGGTTAAACTTTCTCAATTATAGGTTAATATATTTCAACTTTTCAGTCCATTAATTTTTCGTTTATTGATTCCTACTAAAATCGTTAAAAATCAATATCTTAGGTTAAATTCTAAGTAAATTTCATTTCTCGTCGGAATAGTTTCTTAATTTGGTTATACTTTCTCCATTATGGGTTGATGTATTTCAACTAATAATTTCAGTGATTTTGTGTTGAATGTTTCCATTATTGAGGTAAGATTCCAATTATTTGGGTTAGATACTAATTTTACTTTGTAAAATTTTTGTTTTTGGTTCAATTACCTCTTGATTTTGGTTAATATTTCTCAACTATAGGTTTATATGTTTCAACTGTTTAAGCCACTAGTTTTGTGTTTAGTGTTCCTACTAAAAGTTTTAAATACTAACATTTTGGGTTAAATTCTAAGTATATTTCATTTCTTGTTGGATAGTTTTCCTAATTTTGATTAAACTTTCTCTCATATAGGTTTATTTATTTCAGCTAATAATTCCACTAGCTTTGTGTTGAGTGTTCCTATTATCTAGTTAAGATTCCAATACTTTGGCTTAAATACTAAATTTACGTAGTAAAATTTTATTTTTGGTTGGATTAATCCCTAATTTTGGTTAATCTTTCTTAATTATAGGTTTATATGTTTTAACTTTTTAATCCACGAGTTTTGTGTTTAGTATTTCTACTAAATTCATTAAGTGCCAATATTTTAGATTAAATTACAAATAAATCTCATTTCTCATTGAACAAGTCCTTGCTTTTGGTTAAACTTTCTCCTTTATTGGTAGATGAGTTTCAACTAATAATTTCACTAGTATTGTGTCGAATATTCCGATTATTTATGTGAGATTTTAATAAATTAGGTTAGATACCAAATTTACTTTTTAGATTTTATATATGGTTAGATTTTTCCCATAATTTGGTTAAATTTTCTCACTTATGGGTTCAAATATTTCAGTTAATTAGTTTGCTACTTTTATGTTTTAAGTTCCTAATGCCTACGTTAAGTTTCAACATTAAGGTGAATTCTATTTTGCTCCTCTTATTTCAGTAAATATCAACTTACTGTAATATATTAAAATTTCACTATTGTAACCCTTATTCAATTTTTTATAAACCGCAATCAACATTGTCAGTTAAAAATTAGGAACTTACCTAATCTAATTTTGCTGGAACATTTTTTTTTCTCTTTTTGATCTTCTTGACTTCATGAGATTTCTTAAATTCAACTCAGTTATACTTGAACTTTTGATCAATATTCATATGCTTATTTTATTAATTCAAATTAATTATACTCATTTTCTTTCCAAAATAAGTTCTTTGATATCTCATCACTTCAACCCAAATTTCATTTTTAACAATTGCACATGCAATTTGTACAGCTCAAATTTTTATTTTTCAAATGTTTATCATAATACAAATTATTTACTTATTATATGATTATCCTAGGAACAGTTAAAATTAATTTTTATATTGAAATTTTAAAATTTATAAATAAGTATTTACTTTGAATCCAATTCAATTGAGCCACCATTTATTTGTCTTCAATTAATGGTTTAGCACAGTAAATGCAATTCAAATTAAACAATATTTTGTTTAAAAAAAAACACATCACAAAAGTAATGTAATAAAAAAAGAAAATATATTAAAACATTAATTTTGCTTCCTAAATTAAGTATTGAAAGGAAATTTTTCGATAGGTAAATTCAACATTATAATTTAACAATAATGTTGACTGCTATTTTAGAACTATTTATTTATTGCTTCAAATATTTAGCAATATTTTTTTTATAAGTCATAAAAATTAAATTTATTTAACAAAATACTTATATAGTTGGATACATAATTTATACCTTAACTAATGTTTCCTTATTTTTAATTGTTATATTTTAGAAATAGTTTATTTTATTGCATACTAATAGTGTAATAAATTTGTAATAATTGATTATACATCATATTCTACATTGATTACTACAAGAATTATATAATATCTATTTATAAGTGAGTATTACTCAAATTAATATATTATACTTTAAAATTTTAATTATCGTACTTAAATCATGTAATCACATGTGCAATTAAGTATAAATTATGAAAAGGTCACTTCCCAAATTTTGGGAAAAATGATCATGTAGATCCCTGAGTTTTTATTAAGAGACACTAAGACCCCTTTTAAGTATAATGCCTTTTGACTTTATTAATTCAAAAAAATTGACTCTAATGTTATAATAAGTAGAAATATAATATTAAAATAAATATAACAATATATACATTTTAAAATAATTCAATATATAAAAAAATATTTTAGTACTTTATCTTATATTATATTAAACTAATTTTTTTAATAAATAAAACATATTAAAATAAATATTTAAAATTTAAAATTATTTTAATATTGTATAAAAATTTTAATATTATTAATACATGAGACATATTTTATTAATTATAAAATCTATTTAACCTAAAGATTTATTTCAATTTTTTATAACAAATACAAATATATAATTAAAAATAAATATCATAATTTATATTTTAAAAATTATTTTATATATTAAAAATGTTTTAATATTATTAATTTACTAGACAAATTAAACTATTTAATCATATTTGTATTTATTAAAAATTTTAAAGTCAATTTTTTTGAATTAATAGAGTCAAATTGTATTATAGTCAAAGGGGTCTTGGTGTCCCTAGGTGAAAACATGGGATCAATATGATCATTTTCCCAAATCTCGAGAGTATAGGTATCATTTTTCCTAAATTATAGTTGTCTAATTACATTGTTAATTTAGTTAAGAGTAGGATACAATATCAACAACAATTATTGTAATAATCCTAAAAAATTACACTTTATATTTTTAAAAATTTAATTTTTAACAAATTGTCCCTCGTTGACTTGACCGAGTGGTTTTCAAGTGGGATTAAAAAATAAAATCAGATTATACACACTTTAGAAAAACACATACAATTAGACTATATATATAAACATTATTAAAACTTTTATTATTGTAAAAAATAATATCATATAGAATATGCAAACATTTCACAAAAAAATATAACATCATAAAAAATATCATAAGCTGAATTTAGTTTTATCATAATAATAATGACTATAATAACAATTATTAACAAAATGAAAAAGAAAAACAAGGATTATCCTTTGTTGCTTAGAAAAACTAAAAATCTCTCATGTTTTAAAATAAGTCCAAACTCTCATGCAATTATAACAGTATTAACTTTATGTATTATTGTACTATTCTACACATAGTCTTGATGTTAGCCATAAAATTTAAATATTTTTAGAATATAAATAAAGTGAAATGACTTATTACCCCTAATGATTAGATAAATTTAATAATAAATTGTAAATTATGGAGAAAAATTACTTGGCATATCTATAAGGTCATATATACCAAATGTTATTCCAATTTAAATGGATAAGTTACAACTATCGGGGATATTTACGACATTTTCCCCACATGTAAATTTTCCTCTATAATTTACAATTCATTATAAAATAAAATTTGATCATTAAGGGTATATAAGTTATTTTACTTGATCTGTGTTATCAAAATATTTAAATTTTATAGCTAATATTAAGACTAGGTGTAGAATAATAAAATGATATGTAGGGCTAATGTTCTTATAACTTTGGGGGAAGAAGGAGGTAATTCTTACTTTCCCTTAACTACCATTAACTACAGTACTAGTAATAACACAAGATCAAGTATGTTACATGCGATAATTTAATAATGTAGCAAAAAATATAAAACAAAGTATGCAATAATTTAATTAATTTACGATAAATTTGTATGAAGTAATTTGTATAAGAGAATTTTTGTGAGTATAATCCAAATATCAAATACATGGTACATTATATATGCCTTGTATACAGTATAGATTTTTATCATTAATATTAGTCACTAGCTCAACTAATATTGAGAATAACAATATTTGATGATTAATTATGATATTTGGTACAATGAATAATTATACTTATTTGAAAAATATCCAATAATTAGATGGAAAATGAAAAAAATACATTTCATTTACACTGATATAAATATTATTCTCATTAATATAGACATTACTTGTTTCAAAGTAATTTTTTCAGCCGTAAGAAATGCAAATTTTTCATGTTGAGGGGTTCTTTGACATTGGCCTAATTTAAATTGATAATTTTGATAGTTTGATAAAATTGGATACCTTTGTGATAATTGCTCCTGATATTTGCCAGTTCCCTCTTCCAATTCTTTCGTTCGGTAGCCGGTTTCATGATTAAAATATAAAAGCCGTTGGATTGCTCATAAAAGCAATCCAACGGGCAATAAGTTTTAAAATAAAAAGTGAGAAAAGGTTGTATGGCACGCAGCGGCTGTATTATAAGCGGACCCTATAATTATTGAGAGAGTCACTTTTTGACTTTTGGAAATGAATTTGATTAGCACAATAACAGATCCGATTTCATTCAATTTTACTGAAGACGCGTAATCAATCGAAAAGCCAGATAATTTTCGTTTAGATTCCTTGAAGCTTCCCGGAAGTTTGATGGTAACTTCATCATGAGAGTAGACAGTGACAATATTTATTAATTATTAAGAAAGTCAATCTCTGCCCAAGACTTGCTTTTGGAAATACATATTTGCATGATTAAATTCTCTGAATCAAATACTGGATTGGAGTTCATTTAAGTGGCTTTCTGCAACACACTCAAAAGCTGTAAGTTCTATCTCATACATCTCTCTCTTCTACTTTCATAATTAATTTGCATATCTTGATGTTTAAAAAAATAAAAAATAAAGATGATAAAACTGAAAGAAATTTTTTAATGTTAATTTTGCACACACTCTCTAATCAGCATTTGAAAAAAAATTCTATTACATTTTGGAATTTATTATGTATAATTTTAATTTTCTTTTTGGTAAAGAGAGTAATTGAGAAGCTGATGGATTATCTGTTTAGTTTGTTTAAGAATAAGACCATTAATTTGAATTCAGAACCATTGCCAAGTTTAATAACTTTTTATTTCAGTAAATTTTTTACTTTAAAAATATTTAGGCCAATTTATTGTCAATTATTTTTAACCAAATTCACCCTCCCTATCGAGGTCTGAAAAAAAGAATACAATTATTATATGTTTGTCCATTTTTATTAGGTGGTTGAACGGAAATGGAAAAGTTTCAGTTTCTCTCTCAAAATCTCTTTGCTTATATATAGTTTCGATGATTAGTTATACCCTTAATATATATATATATATATATATATATATTCTGGTGATATATATGTAACTAATAGTTTCTTTTAACATGAAGTTACTGTAAATTAACCTTTTATAAAACAATGTATAAATAGGGACCTATTGAACTTCTTTATTTTTCATTATTTATTAACCACCAATCATAGATTAAATCATAAGAGAATTCCAATTCAATCTGAGGTTGAATATTATTATTTAAAAATTACTTCAAATTTTGTATTTTAGCATTTAACTATTTATTAAAATAAAATCTAGTTAGAAATTTAAGGAAATAGGATGTTTACACCTCTAAAATTTAAGGAAATAGTTATGTAAAATCTCAAGTTTTCAATAAAGGATACCAAAATCCTCTTTTAGCTATAATACCCTCATAGATAATAACTAAAAACATTGACTTTAAATTTTTTTAATAAATACATATACAATTTAAATAGTTTAATTTTTCTAATAGACCAATAATATTTTAATATTTTAGTATATAAAATAAATTTAAAAAATGTAAATTATTTTATTTTACTAATATATTTGTATTTACTATAAAAAAATTTAAATAAATCATTGGGTTATACAGATTTTACAATTAATAAAAATGATTTCATGTATTAATAATATTAAAATTATTTTTATATATTTATCTTAATATTATAATTCTATTTATTACAAATATTTTTTAATAAATATTGTTACATTTATTTAATATCATATTTATATTAATTATAAAACATTGGAGTTAATTTTTTTTAGTTATTAGAGCTAAAGAGTATCATAGTCAAAAGAAGATTTTAGTGTTCCTTATTGAAAATATGACGTCTACACGATCATTTTCCCAAACCTTGGGGTGTAAGTGTCATTTTACCTAAATTTAAATAAAATATTTAAATCAAATAATAAAATTGAATATAAATAAATCCAAATAATATGAATTTAATATAAATAATTACATACTTTTTTACTTTTATGATATAAAATCATTTTTATTATTTTACTTTTATTATGTAAAAAATAATTTTAATCAATTATTTTATTACTTAACACATTTATAATTTAGAGATTTATAATTTACTTAAATAGAAATAGTACTACTTCATTAATGAATTTTTGTTTTAATAATGAATTTAACTAATAAATTTAATAAAATAATATTATAAAAAATTTAGATAAACAAGATCATGCATATACCACACTAAATATGGTACTAGTTTAAGGATTAATGTAATATTGCTACGCAATAAAGCTCAAGCAATATAATTAAGTATTATTTATCAATAAATTTTTAAATTTTATTAATCAAATAATAAATTTTGATAATAATATTAGTATAAAATATTTAAATAAATAATATTGTACATACTACACTAAAACATAATACTACGATATAATGTAGTGCACCAAACACTCCCTAAGCTAGTGTATACGATATAATATAATTCATAACTCTCGATGAATGTTGTTGTTCGCATAGTATTGTTCCTAGGCAGTCATTTCTTTTCTTTTTTTTTTCAAAATTTTCAGAACAAATTAATATTGCAATGGCTTCCTCGAGCATCCAAAATGTGTCTCATTGGACATATGATGCCTTCTTAAGCTTTAGAGGAGCAGACACCCGTAAAAGCTTCACAAGTCATCTCTATGCTGCTTTGAATGGAAAAGGAATTTATGTATTCAAGGATGACAAAGAACTCGAGAGAGGAGAATCCATTTCACCTGGACTTCTTAAGGCAATTGAAGATTCTAGAATTTCAATTATTGTTTTCTCTCAAAACTATGCTTCCTCCACTTGGTGCTTGGATGAACTTGGTAAGATTGTTCAATGCAAGAATAAAAACGATCATCAACAAATGGTTTTCCCAATTTTCTATGATGTTGAACCCACTGTGGTAAGGAAACAAACTGGAAGTTTTCGAGAAGCTTTTTCTAAACATGAAGAAGCTTTTAGGGAGAATCTAGAAAAGGTGAAAAAGTGGAGAGATGCTTTGGAAGAGGTGGCTAATATTTCTGGCTGGGAATTGAAAGAGTACAGGTAACCATTCTTATTATTATGTATATCATTTTAAATAGCTTTAATCAGCATACTGTTGTCAGTTAAACAACTTTCATTTAATATGTGTATGATATGACGTGCACTAATTGAAATAATATCTCCACATACGAATATTTGCAAACAAATTGATATAGATGGAAACAGATAACACACCTAAAGTTTAGTGATATGTAATAGAATGTTACATTACTTCAATTTTGTCCAACGAATATTACATATTTTGGGTTTTTTTCTGTTACTGAATTTATTTATTTAATACCACATTCAAACTCACTAATTTAACCATACTGATCTTTCTTTGTTCTTTAACTGCAGGAATGAGTCAGAATTTATTTGGGATATTGTCAAGGCGATATCAAGTAAAATTCCTGTAAAATCAGAGACTCTTAAGAAGCTTGTGGGAATAGATTCACGCTTGGAAGAACTTAGGTCTCTTATGGATGAAGGGCCTAATGATGATGTTCGTATGATAGGGATTTGCGGTATGGGAGGTTTAGGTAAGACGACTCTTGCAAGAGTTGTTTATGACTTGATCTCTCATGAATTTGAAGGGAGTAGTTTTCTTGCCGATGTTAGAGAAAAATCTGAAAATAAAGGTAAAGTAATCTCTTCTCAAATGCAACTCCTTTTCCAAGTATTAAAGCTTGAAGATAATAGCATATGGAATGTCGATGATGGCATCAACATTTTAGGAAGCAGACTGCAACGTAAAAAGGTTCTTCTTGTTATCGATGATGTGGCTGACATAAAGCAATTAGAGTATTTAGCTGGAAAGCGTGAGTGGTTTGGTCCAGGCAGCAGGATCATCATAACATCACGAGATGAACATCTGTTAAAGACACATGGAATGGATGAAGTATATAAGCCTAGTAAACTAAATTACCACGATGCTCTTCAACTTTTCAACATGAGAGCTTTTAAAATGCAAAAGCCTCTGGAAGAATGTGTGCAACTGTCTGAACGTGTTCTACAGTATGCCGGTGGTCTTCCATTAGCTCTCGAAGTTTTGGGTTCCTTTTTGAATTGTAGATCGGTGGATCAATGGAGAAGCACCTTGGAAAGGCTACAAATAGATCCTCCCAATGAGATTATGAGTATACTTCAAATAAGTTTCGATGGACTACCAAAATTAGAGAAGAAAATATTTCTTGATATTGCTTGTTTCTTTAAATGGAAGACTAGAGATTATGTATCAAAAATTCTAGATGGATGTGGTTTTTTCCCAGTCATTGGAATAGAAGTTCTTATTGAAAGATCTCTATTAACGGTTGATTATGACAACAGACTGCAGATGCATGATTTGTTACAGGAATTGGGAAAATTGATTGTTATGAGACAATCCCCCGGAGAACCTGGGAAACGCAGCAGATTATGGAAGGAAGAAGAAGTGCGCCAGGTGTTGATAGAGAACACAGTAAGTGAATTATTGAATGGAAAACATGTTGTGCTCGTTAATTTCTTTTACCCAGACGAAATTTCAAATTATTGTTTTATTTGCTAATCCTTTGCTTATATTTTCAGGGAAGTGAAATAGTTGAAGGAATGATATTTGATTATCCTTTCTTTCCTAAAAATGAGGTGCATTTAAGTGCTAAAGCATTTTCGCTGATGACCAACCTAAGATTGCTCAAAATCGGTAATGTGCAACTTCCTGAAGGCCTTGAATACCTATCTAACAAGTTGCGGTTACTTGATTGGCATCGATATCCATTGCAATCCTTGCCATCAAATTTGCAGTTGGATAAAACTGTTGAATTTAAAATGTGTTACAGCCGCATTAAAGAATTATGGAAAGGAATCAAAGTAAGATCAATGTTTTTGTCACTTATCTATATATATATATATATGTATATATATATATTTATTTATATTAAGAAATATCATTTTTGCTCCCTTTTGTGTTCAACAGCCTTTAAACATGTTGAAAGTCATGAAACTCAGACATTCAGAGAATCTGATTAAGACACCAGACTTCACTGCGGCCCCAAATTTAGAGGAGTTGGATCTTGAAGGTTGTATAAGGTTGCGTGAAATTCACTCATCTTTGCTACTTCACAATAAGCTGATCTTGTTGAATTTGAAAGGATGTAAAAGTCTTACAACTCTTCCGGGTAAGATTTTTATGAAATCACTTAAAAAACTTGTTCTTTCTGGTTGCTTGAAATTGAGGAATTTTCCACACGTTGTGGGAAGTATGGAGTGTCTACGAGAACTTCTTTTGGATGAAACTGATATCAAAGAAATGCCACTATCAATTGAACTTCTATCTGGACTTGTTCAGTTGACTTTGAAAGGCTGCAAAAATCTTGTGAGACTTCCCAGCAATATAAATAGTTTGAAATCGCTCAAAACTTTGAATCTCTCAGGCTGCTTCAAACTTGAAAATTTGCTGGAGACTGTTGGGCAAGTAGAAAGTTTGGAAGAACTTGATATAAGCGGAACAGCTATAAGGTGTCCTCCGTCCTCCATTTTTCTTATGAAGAATCTTAAAGCATTATCTTTCCGCGGGTGCAATGGACCACCATCATCTGCATCATGTTATCTGCCCTTCCCCATCAATTTGATGCGAAGGAGTTCAGATCTGGGGGCTTTGATGTTGCCTTCTCTGTCAGGTTTGGGCTCTTTAACAAAATTAGATCTCAGTGACTGTGGTCTGGGGGAAGGAGCAATCACGAGTGATATTGGCAACTTACATTCATTAAAAACGTTGTATCTGAGTAAAAACAATTTTGTTACGCTGCCAGCAAGCATTAACTGTCTTTTTAATCTTGAAAAACTGGAGTTAGAAGATTGTAAAAGGCTTCAATCTCTTCCACAACTTCCACCCAACGTAAATAAAGTTGAAGTGAATGGTTGTGCATCGTTGGTGACATTATTAGGTGCATTAAAACTACGTAGGTCAATATACATAATAATTCGTTGTATAGACAGCTTGAAACTGCTCGGAAAGAACGGTTTGGCAATTTCAATGCTACGAGAGTACCTTGAGGTCAGTCTCTCACTCCGTATCTTCCAGCTATGCCAAGATTATGCCTGACAATTAAGCAACGGTATGGACTTGTTCATTTTTTATTTTTCTGTTGCAGGCAGTGTCAGATCCAGACGATAAATTGAGCATTGTTGTTCCAGGAAGTGAAATTCCAAAGTGGTTCATGTATCAGAATGAGGGTTCTTCAATAACAGTCACAAGGCCTTCATATTTGTATAATATGAATAAGGTTGTGGGATACGCTGTTTGCTGTGTTTTTCATGTCCCTAAACATTCAACTGGTATCCGTAGATTCTTGGGGCATCCAGATCCTATGCAGATGTTGACCTGCTCTATGGATGGTTCTTCCGTCAGTCATTTTATACAGTTTAGAGAGAAATTCGGTCATCGTGGGTCTGACCATCTTTGGCTACTCTTTTTGCCTCGTGAAAGCTACTTTTTTAATGAGAAGTGGCATTTTGAATCTAATCATGTTAAGTTGTCATTTATTGATGACCGAGAGAGAGACGGTCTGGCTGGGTCAGGTACTGGATTGAAGGTGAAGAGGTGTGGTTTCCATCCAGTTTATATGCACGAAGTTGAGGAGTTTGACGAAGCAACAGAGCAATGGACTCGCTTTACTTCTTATAATCTGAATGAAT
Source organism: Citrus x changshan-huyou (assembly GCA_039657385.1). Taxonomy (NCBI): domain Eukaryota; kingdom Viridiplantae; phylum Streptophyta; class Magnoliopsida; order Sapindales; family Rutaceae; genus Citrus; species Citrus x changshan-huyou. Next base: position 14,670,713 of record CM077551.1, on the reverse strand, counting down.
TCCATCACGATTTTGTTGGATCAAATATGGAAGTGGCTAAAGCCAGTGGAAGTGGCTGTTGTGATGATTATGATGAGGAACCACAACCTAATAAATTTACACAACTCGAATGAAGGGCAAAGCATGGTGAATTTTATTTTCTCTGAATTCATGTGTAAGTACGCTTCTCAATTTCAATTTATGTTCTTTGAATTTGCACATGGTATTTCATTTACTTTTTTATTTGTTTATTTATTGTATCTACTCTGACAATTTATTTTCATGTTAAACTACTAGAAATGCTCGACTTGGATCAAAAAGTTGGTCAGAATCGGAATGTGTTACTCGACCAAATTGAAGCATTGAAATTCGTGATTTCTCATGAGTTCAAAATTAAAGAAAGAGGGAAAATCAATGCTCTGTTTTGTATTCTTACTTATATCTCTGTTTCATTGCAGCATTCTATCATTTTGTATCCATTATTTCAAGTGCAATTTTTCAGGCACACTTGAAGGGGTTGAGGACTCGGGTCATAATTGATGAATTGCATACCAATTTCTACGAGTGAACAATAAAATAAGTATCTCATTGTAATCTAGTTAAATATATTCTCTCTTTTTTTTTTTTTTTTTTTTGCCCCAATTCTTTTGGCATACAGCCAAAAGAATATATTCTCTCTCATTGCAATCTAGTTGTTGTAGTTGAGTAGGCCAACTAAGCTTATTCTATATTGTATAGCACTTGAAGCTGATATCATATATTTGATCTTATCTCATTTATATTTATATTTTTATTATTTCATTTGTCTTATTTTAGTTACTTAGTATGTACTGTACATATAAATAATTCATAGGTATAATATTACCTGTATATTTATATTTCTGTACTTTCCTGGAGATGCTCCAACAGCAAATTGAATAAACAAAATGAAATATTTTCTAGATTGGTGTCCAAATTTGTTAACCGTGGTTAGCACTTCAGCGGCGGCTACATATAAACACGGGGTCGGATTTAATGTGTCCGTTTGTAAGGTGGAGCGAAGAGTTGGAGAGTGTTTATTGAGCTCACACTCTTCCTTTTTCATTTCCTCTCTTAATTTTTATGGGTTTAAATACTTGAACCTAGGAATTGAGGCTGCAATGCTTAGTGGGCAAGTGTTGAACAGTGCCTAAAATGGTAAGCTTGAATTGATTTGAGGATTTTAGGAAGAAAGACAAGTATCTATATGAATATGATCGATCTCAGCTTGATTTAGGTTCAGAACACACTAAAAATAGACAAAGGAATGATTATATGGAATTTGCAGGCCAATATCAAGAGGGGAATTGTGGAGGAATTATGGTATAATTCTCGAGCCTAGGACGTGTTCGATGATATGCTCACGAAGAAACGTGCATCCCCCCTGATGTGTTGCATCAACTCTCTAATTTCCCAAGCTAAAGCAATCAACCAACAAGGTCAATTTGTGAAGGTTTGTCCTACACGAGTCATAGCTAGTGAGCAGATTTTGAGATTCCTTCACTAAATATGTAGTGTTTTGATTCAATATATTGTTTTGATTTCATATTTTCAGTGCCTTGGTCGTTTATATATACTTGTCTTCAACAAAATTTTACCACAAACACAGTGCAAACCCAGTGTTTATTTAATCAATTACTTTTTTCTAGCGACTAACTTTTTTGCAATTTTCTAAAATATAAATGACAGAATTTGATTATTTATTGTTGAATGAACGATGCAGTAGAACAAAGGAATTGTAGAATTTCTTGAGTTTTAGACATAAAACAGAATCAGGCCATAGAATAAATGTACGAAGAAATTATCATCATCTAATGACTGAAAAAATATCATCACATTTGTTTTAATGATGCTGTGCTTTATTCAAAATTATTTCTTCCAATAGAGAAGCAATCAATAGTGGTGTTAATTCTTGAACCAGTGGAAAGCAATTAATTTTCTTCATTTGTTTTCTTGCTTGGCTGTGAAATAGCCCATTTGTGGCTGAACACAGAATCTGTTTTTTGTTTCTTTGTTGTTTTTTGTGAATCTCGGCTTAATTTACAATTCATGACATGTCTGAAAATGGGTCGATGAATATGTTAAAATATGGACTCAGATCTAAATCAGATTTATCCATGATACAATCAAGAGGATTCATCTGTTTAATCTTTATTTGTCTTTTCTCCACCCCCGTATTTAATTTTGGTTGGAGGACTTGGTTGATAGGAATTGACAACTATTGAATTTTTTTTTCCCCTTTAAACAACAGAGACCGCAATGTCAATTTGAAGATTTTGTTGATAAGAATTGACAATGGTTGATTCTTATTTTTTCTTTTTTGTTAAACAGAAGATGCCTTGGAATTCGGCATCGTTGACATGTAGTTGATATTTAAAACATATTGGATGTTAGGGCTTAGAATGTTTGCTGTTGGAATTCTTATTAAGAAAATTCCTCTGCTGCTTGCAACATAATCGAAGCTGTAAGTTTTATGCTATGCAGTTCTCTTTATTTTCATTTTTGTGTTTGAATTTTCAGAATTAATAGGAAGAAGAACATCATTTATTTCCAAAACAGAACCATTATCAAGTTTCATAATTTTTGTACTGGTAAACTTTGGTCTTTGAGAAATATTTGCGTCTACAACTCTTGATTAATTTTAGTTTTAGTTTAGTTTAGTTTTATTTTTCCCCCCTAAGGTGGAGATGAGATGAAAAACCTCATTCACTAAACACCAAAAACTTAGTTTTGTAAAGTGTGCTGGTGGTCTTCCATTAGCTCTCAAGGTTCTGGGCTCATTTTTGTTTGGTAGAACTATAGCTGAACAGGAAAGTGCACTACAATGACTACAGAGAGATCCTGAAAGTGAGATTCTTGATGTACTTCAACTAAGTTTTGATGGGTCAAAAGAAAAAGAAAAAAGAATATTTCTCGATATTGCATGTTTCTATGAGGGAAGTATAGAGAGTGAAAAAAATTCTCAAGTATTGTGATTTTGACCCAATTATCGAAATTGTTGGTCCTATTGAAAAACCTCTATTAACCATAGATGATTTCAGCGGACTGTGGATGCATGAGTAGTTACGAGAAATGGGGTAGACAAATTATTAGGAGGCAATTCCCTCAGGAGCCTGGAAACTGCAGTAGATTGTGGGAGGAAGCAGATGTATGCCATGTATTATTACAAAACACAAGTAAATGTTCAGTTAGGTTGAAAACTTGCAATTTTGGGATCATGATCATTTATTTAACTAGTTAACTCTTTGCATAGTTTTATCAATATTTTCTTTTCTTTCTTTCATTTTTTTCCCCACTTATTTTTTGTTATAATGTTTAGGAAACTGATGTAGTTGAAGCATCATATTTGATTGCTTTAGCAACAAAGATATGCATGTCACTGATAAAGCCTTTCTAATGTGACCAATCAAACTTCACAAGAGTAGCAAATTTAGAGGAGCTGATTTCTGAACGATTTACAAGGTTGCATGAGATTCACTCATTTTTTCTGCTTCAAAGAAGCTGATTTTGTTGAATTTGAAAGGTTGTACAAGTCTTTCAACTCTTCCAGGCAAGATCTTTATGAAATCTCTTAAGACACTTGTTCTTTCTGGCTGCTTGAAATTGAAGAAATTTCCAGACATTGTGGGAAGTTCTTTCGGATGGAACTGATATTAAAGAACCATTATCAATTGAACTTCTATTTGGACTTGTTCAGTTGACTCTGAATGGCTGCAAAAATCTTGAGCATCTTCCAAGGACCATAAGTGCTCTAAAATATCTATCAACTTTGAATCTTTCTGGCCTTTTGAAATTCAGAGAGTTCCCAGAGAAAATGTCGAGCAGGGATGAGCTCTTGGAGATTCATTTGGAAGGAACTGCTATAAGAGGATTGCCAGCATCTATTGAACTTCTTTCTGGCAATGTCTTGTTGAATTTGAAAGATTGCAAGAATCTCAAGAGTCTTCCAAGTGCTATAAATGGTTTGAGATCTCTTAGAATCTTGTATCTCTCAGGCTGCTCCAAACTTAAAAAATGTGCTAGAGACCTTGGGGAATGTTGAAAGCTTGGAAGTTAGATTGTCTTGTTAGAAATGGGTCAAAATGCAGAATGATTTCGACTGTGTGGAACAAATTGCTAAGGTACTTTACAAAATTAATAATTTCCTTTATAACATGTAGTACTGTATTACTTCTATGTGCATTCATATCAATGTTGTTCGACAGAAAGATTCAGATCCATGGAAGAAGAATGTTGATGAGGGCATCAAGCTATCTACAACAGCAATATGAGCTTGCTCACTTGCCTGCTGTTACAGAGCATAGTTAAAGTATGAGGTTGCAAACATAAGATGATTTCTCTGCTGACGTGTTATAGTTAGTTAGCTGACTCAGCTTACGGTTAATGTGTTTGTTAGGCATGTGTATTTGTTGTAACAGACTTGAGTGAGTGTAATCATCTTTGTATAAATACAGAGCTCAGATCATTATTATGATTGAGTTAAAAGTTTCTAATAAACTCCAGATTCTTCTTAAGTGTTTCTTCTCTTCTTTCTCGTTAACTTTCTTGTTAACCAAACACATTATATTACAAATTCTTTCATGGTAGCAGAGCTAGACATGACGAGCTCTAATCAAATTTCAGGATCCTATAGCTTTGTAACTCCTGTCAAACTAGATCAGAATAATTTCATTGTTTGGCGAACTCAGATCTTAGCATCAATCAAAGGAAACGGTTTGGAGAGCTTCATCAATGGTGATCGAGCTTGTCCAGAGCAATTTCTCGGATCAGCTAGCACTATTACTAATGTTTCAACTGGAGCAGAGGATCGCGAGATCAATCCAGAATATACAGCTTGGATTAAGACTGATCAATTGATTCTGAGTTGGATGATGTCGTCTATCCAACAAAACTTACTTGCAACAGTGATTCATTGCTCCACTGCTAAAGAGCTTCTAGACGCACTCACAAGTATGTTTATCTCTCAGTCTCATGCTAGAATTATGCCTCTTAAAATGCAGATTCAAACACTTAAAAAAGGATCTATGTCTATGATTGATTGCTTTGCTAAAATGAAAAGGTTATCTGATAGCTTAGCCTTGGCTGGAAAACCTGTTGAATTGAATGACTTTATTCAACGTGTTAACTGGACTGGACTCTTCTGATTATGAATCTCTGGTTACTAGTGTCTTAGCTAGAGGTGACAAGATAGGTCTTGATGAATTTTATTCCTTGCTGTTAAGTCACGCAAAATAAAGTTGAGCATAGGAAAGGCAAAATTGCCAGTGATGTTACACATAATCTGACAGCTAATATAGCTCAAAAGCAATATAATTCCGGGAAAAATGCTGGTGGTAACAAAAAATACAACAGTGGAACTTATGGAGATGCTTACAACTCTGGTTTTGGTGGTAATAGTATGGGACAGTCTGGTGATCTTAATTCAACAATTGTCTGTCAAATCTGTTTTGTACCTGGTCATGGAGCCAATAATTGCAGAAATAGGTACAACTCTGCTTTGTGCCTTCAAGGAATCAATCAAGAGGAGCTTTTAATGGCAACTTTAGGCCTGGTCAAAGAAACTTTGGAAGAGGTTTTGGAAATGCTGGTGGTAGATTTTTTAATGGAACTAATGGCAGAGGTTTTTATCTCAAAACTCTTAGCTGATAACAATGTTACTATTGAATTTATTGAAAATTCTTGTTTTGTTAAGGCCAAGAGCTCAGGGATCATTTTGCTTAGAGGAATTGCAAAAGGAGGATTGTATCAAGTCCAAAGTGCATCTCAGTTCTCTCAAGATAGCTCAGCTTTGTTATGTCAATCTTCTTCCAATAAATTTAAGTCTATGTTTGCTTATTTTCCTTTTATGTCTTGTAATCCTTTTGGTTCACTAAATAGTTCTGATTCAATCAATAATCTGTCATGTAAGTCAGCCTTCATAGCTAATGCAAGTGTAGTAGATGTTAATCTGCTTCACAAAAGGCTAGCGCATCCTACTTTTCATACTCTTAAAACTGTATTGAAGGATTGTCCAGTTGGTACATTTAATAAAACCAAAACCTTGAACTTCTGTACTGCCTATCAATTTGGCAAAAGCCATTTGTTACATTTTGATTCTATTTCCACAAAACAACTGAACCTCTTTAGTTTTTATATGCTGATCTCTGGGGTCCCTCACATGTTACTTCAACTCAAGGCTATTCTTACTATATGTCAATCTTAGATGATTTCAGTAGGTTCAGGGGTGGGCAAAATATCCGACCCGATTCGAAAAATTTCGGGTTCGGATCGGATCGGATCGGGTGGTGAACAAAACCTGATCGGGTGAAATTGTCTCAACCCGATCCGATCCGAAAACCCGATCGGGTTGAGACAAAAAAACAAGAATTTTGGCAAAAATTACAGTATCACACACATGACACACTCACACGAGTACACGATACAATCACTGAATTAGTAACTCACAGAAATCATAATACAGATCACAATGTCACACACTCACGGATTTACAATATCACACACTCACACTCTCACAAACTCACAGTCTCAGTGTCTCACAATATTCACCACACAATTCACTAATTCAGTAATTCACAAAGTCAGTATTCACTCCAAACTATTCACTGCAACAAAACAATTTAGTAATTCACAAAGAAAAGAACACAAGCAAAGTAACAACTCACAAACCCTCACTCACTCACTCACGGTATCACAAACCCTCACTGTCACACACAAACCACTGAAACCAGCACTCAAGCCGTCAAGCACAAGCAGCCAACCCACACCAATTCACGCCTCACGGCCTCCGTCGCTCACCACACGCAGCAAACACACACGCACAGTTGACGGAGCTAGCTTCAACCGGCCACCACACGCAGCAACCGCTGCCGAGAATGACGCCAACCGAAGCCGAAGCTGATTCGCGAAGATCGTGACCCGATCTACAGATCTGCTGCAACCAAGCGCCGAATCCATGCCTTGAATCTCCACTCCACCATCACTCAGTCCGATTGAAGATCCACCCAGCAAGCTGCCTCCGATCCACTCCAGTCTCCACCATTGGCATTCACGGGTCACGGCTGTTGAGTGTTGACATCCAGCCACCACACCCATTCACAGTCACGCCTCATGGGTCACGGCTCCAGTCTCAAAAAGTCTCTTCACTCTCTGTTTTGGAAATTGGAAGTTTGGAACTTGGAAGCTGAATCAACAAATCCGGCCTTTATACCTATTTAAGAGATGGTATATAATATATAATTATATATGCATTAATGATTAATTATAATTGTTATTTTTTATATGTTATATGAGAAATGTTAATTGTAACTTTGTATGTTAATTATATATTGTTAAATTTTATCAATAAAATGAAAATAATCCGGCATTAATTTTCTGTTACTTATTAATAATTGATTTTTTGTATGAATAGTAATGTTAGATTAAAAATTAAAATTAAATACTATGTTACAATATAAAGTATAATTATATATGTCATATGATATGTGTACTTGTACAATAGTTTCAACTTCAACAAAAAAATAACCAATTTAATTGCAGTAGTTTCAAGTTTCAACTTCAACAAATAATTAATCAATTTAATTAATTGCATGATAACCAATAAGTAAATATTAAGTGGTTAAGTACATATAATGTGGGCATAATAAGAATTAAGAATTTAAGATACGGATATGTAATTAATATTATATTATTATGGCCAATGGATAATTAGATATTATAAATTAAATAATTACATTAATTTCTTGGTTTTCTTTTATGGAATATGCATCTTGAATTCTTGATCATATATAAACATTATGGTGGAAAATTGGAAATATCGATTTCAAAAAGTTTCAAAAAATTAAATTAACAATTATTTGAATCAATTTGTAATACTAACTATTAAGTAGATTTTTTTAATAGTCTTTTTGTGTTTTAATTTATGAATTAATGATTAATAATTATTTATTTGTATGTTTAGATATCTGGACACTCAAGATCGAATTCAATAAGTGATGATGACAATCAAAGTGTTCAAATGGAAGGAACTCACAAGGCAAAGCGGAAAAGACCAGCGATGAAGAAAAGATCTGCGACGTGGAATCATTTTACTTTACTTGAGGACAATCCAAACAAATGCAAGTGCAACTATTGTGGTAGACAATATCAATGTCATTCAAGGCGTGATGGGATTACAAATATGAGAAATCATATACTGGCTTGCCTTGCATACAAGACATTCCGGGAACAACAAGAGGGAAGTCAACAAAACTTGACAACTAAGGGTGGGGAAGGAAATGCAAGTAATATGGTTTTGGCTAAAGGGTGGAGTCAAGACGCTTGTAGAAGGGCAGTCACTAAAATGATCATTATGGGTGAGTTGCCACTTAGTTTTGTGGATAACAAAGGGTTCAAGCATTTATGTAGTGTAGCCATTCCGCAGTTTGTTATGCCATCTCGGAGAACTATTGGTAGGGATGTTATGGATTTATTTTTGGAAGAAAAGACAATGTTGAAGAGTTTGATTTGCAACAACAAACAATGAGTGTCTCTTACCACTGATTTATGGACTTCTGTTCAAAACATGAGTTACATGGTGATCACAACTCATTTTATTGATAGTGACTGGTGTTTGAACAGAAGGATTATTAGTTTCAGTGTGATTGAAGATCATAGAGGGAAAACGATCGGTAAAAGGATTGTAGCTTGTTTACAAGATTGGGGGATAGAGAGGTTGTTTGCAATAACTGTTGATAATGCCAGTACAAATGATGTTGCTGTTAATTATGTGACTATGCAATTACTTGCTTGGAGGAATGATGATGCAATTGTATTGGCGGGTCAGTATATGCATGTGCGTTGTTGTGCACATATTTTGAACTTGATTGTTGTTTCGGGGTTGAATGAATTGCATGCTAGTGTTGCCGCCATCCGGAATGCTATGAAGTATATGAGATCCTCCACTACGAGGCTACAAGCATTTAAACAATGTGCTCAACAGGTGAAATGTCCAAATGGAACGGTTGTTTTGGATTGTCCTACTAGGTGGAATTCCACCTATTTAATGTTGATGACTGCGTTGAAGTTTCAAGCAGCATTTGATAGAATGGCAGAGGTGGATAAACGGTTGTTTTGGATTGTCCTACTAGGTGGAATTCCACCTATTTAATGTTGATGACTGCATTGAAGTTTCAAGCAGCATTTGATAGAATGGCAGAGGTGGATAAACCGTATGAGGCATACTTTCTTGAGAAAGAAAATAGAGCTAAGAGGGTGGGCCCGCCTGGACCTGAGGATTGAGAGAGTGCAGGACGAATTGTGAAGTTTTTGAAGGTATTTTATGATGCCACATTGTTATTTTCTACCTCTTTGAGTATGACTTCTAATCTTTGTTATGATACCATTGGCTTAATTGAGAGCTCAATGACTGCATTAGAGGCAAGTAAAGATCCTTGGGTGGTGGCTATGGCTTATCATATGAGGGAAAATTTTGATAAATATTGGGAGTCTTCAGGGAAGATAAATAAAATGTTGATTGTTGTCTCTATTTTTGATCCACGAGCTAAAATGGACTTTGCCAAACATATTTTTGGGATCATTTTTGCCAATGATGGTTGGAAAGTTGAAGAAACGACCAAAGCAGTGAAAGATTTGTTGAATGAGCTTTATGATGCATATAGTGCAATGTGCTCTAGTTCCACACCATCAATGTGTAGTGAGAGTGTTCCTAGCGACAACTATGGTGGTACAAGTTATTCTCCTTATTTTACAACTGAGGTTGGTTTGCCGGAGGGTCCTAGTGGTGATGGTGATGACATTTTCCGAGTTTCTCGCCCTTTCTTTGGGTATGCTCAGAAAGTGTTTGTTCAGAATGAGGGCAAGAGAGTAGTATCTGAGGTGAAATGATATTTGAGTGACCCAGTTGAAGATCCGAGCAATCTTAAGCTCAATGTTTTGCTTTGGTGGAAGGTTAATGGATCGAAGTATCCGATATTAGAGAAAATTGCAAGGGATGTCCTCGCTGTTCCTGTTTCCACAATGGCATCTGTATCTGCCTTTAGCACAGGGCGTCGCGTCATTGACGAATATCGGAGTTCTTTGACCCCTTGTATGATTAAGGCATTGATATGTACCGAAAATTGGTTACAAGCTAAACTTTTTGCTAATCCTGTCTACAGCCTTTAGGAAGATATTAAAGAGTAGATATTCCATATGGAGCTACAAGAAGGTAATATTTTCTCATACTTTATAAAGTTAAGATGTATTATAACTTTATAAATAGCATCTACATGTACTTAAGTTACTTACTAATTTCTTTTTTTTTTGACATTTTAAAGAGTTTGTAAGATCACAAGCTTCAACGGTGGAAACAGTGAGCGCTGATATGGGTGTTATGGATATTTGAAAGGTAATTCTTAATAGATATTATTATTTATAATTTCATATTATATGTTTAGGTTGTAATTTACACTATAATAATAGACAATAGTTGTTATAGTTTTAACTTTTAAGTTTTAAGTCAAATTGTAATATTATAATTGTTTTATTTATTTTAGACACATTGAAATTGCTAGAATGGTATTGCTTATAAATTAGGATTGTTATTAAATTTACTTGGTGATGAATGCCATGAAATAAGCCACGATTGACTTAATTTTTTTTCTTATATTGAATCAAGTACACACATGAATTGGGCATATGTGTTTGTGTTTAATGTCCCTTTATTTGTAATTAGGCTTAAAGAAAGTAGTTAAACGGTTATCATATATTATTTTTTCAATTTTTCTCTAGGGGATATATGCTTCAATTCTTCAACTTGGAGTAGAAGAAATTGAAGTTAAAAGTTGTCAAAGTGCTTGCGAAGAACGGTGGAGCCGTGGAGGAAGTTGATCTAGATTTACATTTAAACTTTGTTGTGTTTTGGATTTTGGAACTTTGTCATTTGTGTTTTGGAAAATGGAAACTATTTAATTATGTTTAATTTTGTGTTCTAGAGATTAATGTTTAGATTTTAGAATTGGACATTGCGCTTTGGATGGAGACTATTAAATTTAAACTTTGTGTTAATTTTAATTTTATGATTTGTGTTAATTTTTAATTTTGAATCATTTGAATTTAATTCTATAGTAGTTTTCTTTTTTTTGTTGGTTGAAATGAATGGATGGATGAATGAGGGAGGACAAGGAAGGTGGGAGAGAAATGTCTTAGTTAGCAAGGTGACAAGAGTGGAAAAGAAACCAATTGAAAAATTCTGAGAAAAAACGAAGACTAGAATCCAGCATAGATTATTTGGAATTTTGGATACCACGCATTTATTATTTTTTCTTTTTCTGATTTGACTGTGTAAAGTTTTGGTTATAGGATGCACATGATAGTTCAACTTTTTTCATTTGAACCGTGGCAGAGGTGTGAGTTGCATAAAGCATTGATGACATACTCCATTGAAGATTTTTCTTTGTATTGACAAGTTGGGAATGGGTTGGTTTTAATAGTCTGCAAGTGCACAAATTCCGTTATTGCCAGAATGTGAGTATTTCTTTGTATTGACAAATTCTGCAAGTGCACAAATGCTTGTTTTATAACGGACATGCACGTTCATGTTGTTATTGCCAGAATGAACACAAACCTAATTTATTTTAATATGAACAAAATTTTTGTAAGCATGCTTGGTGCAAGATTCATTATGAGCCTCATAATCAACAATATAAAATAGAAAAGATAATTTCATGTGACTTTTACAATCTTTCCAGCACCAAAACCCCTCAGGAAAAAATACAATAAAATTATAATAAATTAATTTCCTAATTTCACCTCCCCAATTGCCAAATTAGC
>CM077551.1:14635625-14658583 GCA_039657385.1 Citrus x changshan-huyou | reverse complement strand
CCCAGTTTTTGGTGCAGGCTGCTGCTAGCAGGCTCGTATCGCTTACTGGGTTGAGGCCCATGTTCATGTAGGTTTTGACTTTTGATTAGGCTTTACTACCCTCCCACGAGTCACGAAATTCTTTATAAAGCCTTATTTTTTTTTTATTGAAATTATCTAAATAATTAAGGATAAATAATACTGTTTATCGGTTGAAATTTTGTAGGAGGATAGTCAACTTTTTTTAAAAATATTTTATAAATAAAAAATTGGGGATGTTTTAAGAAATAAATTCAAAAAGTGTTAAAAGGGGTACTAAAAGCTCCACTCGCAGGCTTTCGGTTTAAAGTTTTTTCTTGATTTGGGTTTAGGGCCCACTATAACATATAGTGAGCAGCCCAACCTTTTTCTAACGGTTAACATTTCTAAAGTAACAGTGGCTCTCGCTTAAAAGAATGAGCAAGCAAGCATAGTCTAAGTCTAGTACTGGTGTAAGTTAATGTATAATATCAGCTGGTTATGGTATAATTCCTTGAAAATCAAGCTAACCTCTCTCCCTCTCTTAGTGCTCCTCCTCTTTATTATTATTATTATTTAAAACAAGCAGCCCAACCATGATCGTTCTGTTCATGAATGTGCTTAATATTCTTTAGAGTAGAGGTGGGTAAAATCAGATTCAGATAAATCTGATTGGATTTCGAGTTACACTAATAATTTCAAAATCTATTTTTTTTTAATTGAAGCAATCAAGCAAAACAATAAACCACATCATATATTTTCATTTCAAAATTTTTAAATTAATTATTTAAAACAATCTAGTCAAATACCATAAAAAGCTTCGTAGTGGTGGCTGTCGAGGTGAAGCAAGCTGCAGCAGTTGCGGTAACCAATGGAGCAAGCGCCAGCAAACAACAATGGTCGAAGTACAGTAGATTGCGTTGGCGCGCTGCGGCAACAGTGATGGCTTGGCTTCACGTGGTTGCTTCTGTGACTATTGGCTGCTGCTTTGCACAGTTGCATCTCCGATCTGTTGCATGCTGCTTTGAGCAGTTGCTGTTTCGCATTTTGTTGTCTCCGATATCCGAGGCCTGATCTCAATGTGTGTGAACGTGTGCTGTGTGGTGTGACTTTGTTTGTTTCATTAATTTTTTTTTTTAATGTCAAAGCCAACCCGATCGGTTAATCCGATTCGAACTCGATATTTTTCAGATCAAGTTGGGTCGGGTCAGATCGGCTGTTTTGCCCAACCTTCTTTAGAGTTTATTTTAGTTACATTTTAGTGTATGTAATGTCAAATGTAATACTAAATATAATGAAAGCAACAACTTCCAGCTAGAAGTACTTTTATTTTGTTTTCTCACGAAAATTGAAATATTTTTATTCAGAAAAGAAAGTTAAAATAGTCTAGTTAAGTTCTTAGACTGAATCATCGCCACGTATTCTGTTTCTCTCTCTCTTTCTTTCTGTTTCTGTTGTGCACTAACTAGGTAAAAAACAAAGAAAAAAACACCATTCATAATTTGGCAATCACAACAGGAAATGGAGTTCATGTTTCTACCTAATTCTAAATTCTTCTTTGAAATCACTACTTGCACCTTTTTGCTTCTCTTTTGGCTGACTTCTGCAAGCTTGGTGCAATAGGTTAGCTTGTTCCTTCTTTATTCAATTTTTTTCGTAGTTTTTTTGTTGAAAAAATCAAAAGCCTACATGCATTTTTGGTTCTATCCGGTGGCCACAAATATTGACAATTTAGAAGAGTTGGAGCCACACATGCATGCATTTTCAAAAAAGGAAGAAAATGGTTGTTGATTTCTACCACTTGTGAGTGCGATAATTAAATGCATGCATGGGGAATTTCTCTTATAAATACCAAGCCATTTTCTTGGGTGTGTGCATCCTAAAATTCTTTAATTCATCTCCTCTCTCGAGAAGCTGAGAGTTTGAGGAGTGAGAGAACTAAGAGTTTTTTAATAAATTCTTGAGTAACTAGTGAGTGAAGGATAAAACCGGCCATTTTACTTTGCGGCCCCAGAGGCCGTGTGCCATAGCCCCCGCCCCGGACCGCACCCGCCCGAACCCGACCTCACCCACCCGCCGTGTGCCGATCCCGCCCCGCGGTTCCCACCGGGGCACGAACTGCTCCCTGGGGGGCTGAAACCGGCAAAACCGGCAAAACGGCCCCGATCATGCCTGTTTTTCGGCGTTCAAACCGCCGCGCGGCTACCCCCTATCTCGATGCCCCCGCCCGGCTGGTCCCGTGGGACGAAACGGAACTGCAATCGGAGGTCCCGATCATGAGTTACGGCCGAAACTGGCAAAACCGGCCATTTTACTTTGCGGCCCCCGAGATCATGCCCATTTTTTGGTGTTCAAACAGCCGCGCGGCTACCACCCCATCCTGATGTCCCCGCCTGGCTGGTCTGTGGGATGAAACGGAACCGCAATTGGAGGCCCCGATCATGAGTTACTGCCGAAACCGATAAAACCGGCCATTTTACTTTGCGGCTCCCGAGGCCGTGTGCCATAGCCCCCGCCCCGGACCGCACCCGTCCGAACCCGACCGAACCCGCCCGCCGTATGCCGACCCCGCCCCGCGGTCCCCCCGGGGCACGAACCGCCCCCCGGGGGGCCGAAACCGGCAAAACCGACAAAACGGCCTCGATCTTGCCCATTTTTCGGCGTTCAAACCGCCGCGCGGCTACCCTCCCATCCCGATGCCCCCACCCGGCTGGTCCCGTGGGATGAAACAGAACCACAATCGGAGGCCTCGATCATGAGTTACGGCCGAAACCGGCAAAACCGGCCATTTTACTTTGCGGCCCCCGAGAACGCGCCCATTATTCGGCGGTCAAACCGCCGCGCGGCTACCCCCCCATCCAGATACCCTTGCTTGGCTGGTCCCGTGGGACAAAACGGAACCGCAATCGGAGGCCCCGATCATGAGTTACAGCCCAAACCGGCAAAACCGGCCATTTTACTTTACGGCCCCCGAGATCATGCCCATTTTTCGGCGTTCAAACCGTCAAGTGGCTACTCCCCCATCCCAATGCCTCCGCCCGGCTGGTCCCGTGGGACGAAACGGAACCGCAATCGGAGGCCCCGATCATGAGTTACGGCCGAGACTGGCAAAACCGACCATTTTACTTTACGGCCCCCAAGATCATGCCCATTTTTCGGCGTTCAAACCGCTATGCGGCTACCCCCCATCCCGATGCCCCCGCCTGGCTGGTCCTGTGGGACGAAACGGAACCACAATCGGAGGCCCCGATCATGAGTTACAGTCGAAACCGGCAAAACTGGCCATTTTACTTTGCGGCCCCCGATGCCGTGTGCCAAAGCCCCCGGCCCGGACCGCACCCGCCCGAACTCGACAGAAGTGTGCCGATACCGCCCCGCAGTTCCCCACGGGGCACGAACCGCACCATGGGGGGCCCAAACTGGCAAAACGGCCTCGATCATGCCCATTTTTTGGCGTATAAACCGCTGCGCGGCTACCCCCCATCCCGATGCCCCCGCCCGGCTAGTACCGTGGGACGAAACGGAACCGCAATCGGAGGCCCCGATCATGAGTTACTGCGGAAACCGGTAAAACTGGCCATTTTACTTTGCGGTCCCCGAGGCGGTGTACATAGCCCCCGCCCCGGACAGCACCAGCCCGAACCCGACAGAACCCGACCGAAGTGTGCCGATACCGCCTCGATCATGAGTTACAGCCAAAACCGGCAAAATCGGCCATTTTACTTTGCGGCCCCCGATGCCGTGTGCCATAGCCCCCGGCCTGGACCGCACCCTCCCAAATCCGACAGAAGTGTGCCGATACCGGCCCGCAGTCCCCCTGGGGCACGAACCGCCCCATGGGGGGCCCAAACTGGAAAAACCGGCAAAACAGCCCCGATCATGCCCATTTTTTAGCGTATAAACCACCGCATGGCTACCCCCCCATCCCAATGCCCCCACCCAGCTGGTACTGTGGGACGAAACAGAACCGCAATTAGAGGCCCCGATCATGAGTTACAGCGAAAACCGGTAAAACCGGCCATTTTACTTTGCGGTCCCCGAGGCGGTGTACATAGCCCCCGCCCCGGACAGCACCAGCTCGAACCTGACCGAAGTGTGTGGATACCGCCCCGGGGCACGAACCGCCCCCTAGGGGGCCCAAACCGGCAAAACCGGGAAAAGGGCCCCGATCATGCCCATTTTTCGGCGTTCAAACCGCCACGCGATTACCCCGCCATCCCGATGCCCCCGGACCCAGGTCCCGTTGGACCAAACGGAAATGGAATCGAAGGCTCGGATCATGAGTTACGACCAAAACCGGCAAAACCTACTAAGCGGCCCCCGATTTTACCCATTTTTCGGCGTTCAAACCGCCGCACAGCTACCCACCCATCCCGATGCCCCCGGACCGCTGGTCCCGTGGGACGAAACGGAAGCGGAATCGGAGGCTCCGATCATGAGTTACGGCCCCTTCTTTGCTGCCCCCGAGGCCATGCGCTACAGCCCCCCGGGGGGCCGACCCGCCGGCCGCACCAACCTGAACACCACCAAACGCGCTCGCCGCCTCCCGATCCCACCCCGCGGTCCCCCCCGGGGCATGAACCACCCCCCGGGGGGCAAAAACCGGCGAAACCGGCAAAACCGCCCTGATCATGCCTATTTTTCGGCGTTCAAACCGTCGCGCGGCTACCACCCCATCCCGATGCCCCTGGATCGCTGGTCCCGTGGGATGAAAAGGAATCGGTGGCCCTGATCATGAGTTACGGCCCCTTATTTGCGACCCCCGAGGCCATGCACTATAGCCCCCTAGGGGGCCGACTCGGCGGTCGCACCCGCCCGAACCCCACCGAACACGTCCGCCGCCCCCCGATCCCGCTCTGCGGTTCCCCCCTGGGCATGAACCGCTCCCCGGGGGGCCGAAACCCGCAAACCCGGCAAAACGGCCCCGAACATGTCCATTTTTCGGCGTACAAATCGCGGCGCGGCTACCCCCCCATCCCGATGCCCCCGGACCCCTGGTCCCGTGGGACCAAATAGAAACGGAATTGGAGGCCCGTATCATGAGTTACGGCCAAAACCGGCAAAACCTACTGAGCGCACCTCGATCATGCCCATTTTTCGGCATGCAAACCGCCGCGCCGCCACCCCCTCGTCCAGATGCCCCCGGACCGCTGGTCCCGTGGGAAGAAGCGAAACCGGAATCGGAGGCCCCGATCATGAGTTACGGCGCCTTCTGTGCGGCCCCCGAGGCCGTGCACTATAGCCCGGGGGGGGGGGCTGACCCCCCAGCCTCACCCGCCCGAACCCCACCGAGCGCGCCAGCCGCCTCCCGATCCCACCCTGCGGTCCCCCCCGGAGGGCAAAAACCGGCAAGACGGCCTCGATCATGCCCATTTTTTTGAGATCAAACCGCCGCGCGGCTACTCCCCCATCCTGATGCCCCCGGACCCCTGGTCCCGTGGGACCAAACGGAAACGGAATCGGAGGCCCCGATCATGAGTTACGGCCCCTTATTTGCGGACTCCGAGGCCGTGCGCTATAGCCCGCCAGGCCAACCCCCCGCCGGCCGCACCCAGGGCATGAACCACCCCCGGGGGGCCGAAACCGGCGAAACCGGCAAAACCGCCCCGATCATGCCCATTTTTCGGCGTTCAGAACGCCGCACGGTACCCCCCCATCCCGATGCCCCCGGACCCCTGGTCCTGTGGGACCAGACGGAAACGGAATCGGAGGCCCGGATCATGAGATACAGCCGAAGCCGTCAAAACCTAATAATCGCACTCGGATCATGCCCATTTTTCTGCGTTCAAATCGCCGCGCGGTTACCCCCCCATCCCGATGCCCCCGGTTCGCTGGTCCCGTGGGACGAAACGGAACCGGAATCGAAAGCCCCGATCATGAGTTACGGCCCCTTCTTTGCGGCCCCCGAGGCCGTGCGCTATAGCCCCCCGGGTTGGGGTGGACAAAATATCCGACCCGACCCGATCCTATCCGAAAAATTTCAGGTTCGGATCGGATCGGGTGGGGAACAAAACCCGATCGGATGAAATTGTCTCAACCCGATCAGATCATGATCGGGTCGGGTGAAACCCGATCCAATCCGAAAACCCGATCGGGTTGAGACAAAAACAAATTGGACAAATACAAAATTACAAATCACAGAATACAATTATACAAATACACAGTACGCACATGACTGATGACACACTCACAATCACTGAATCAGTAAAGAATACTGATCACATCTCACAGACTCACAGTGTCACAGACTCACGCCTCACGGATTTACACTGTTACAGTAATTCACAAATTCACAATTCAGTAATTCACTCCAAACTATTCAGTATTCACCGCAACAAAGCACTTCAGTAATTCACAAAGAAATTAAGAAAAGAACACAAGAAAAGTAACAACTCACAAACCCTCACGGCCTCACTCACTCAGACACTCACCAGTCACCGCCTCACGGTATCACAAAGACACAAACCCTCACTGTCACACACAAAATCAACATCACTGAAACCAGCACTAAAGCCGTCAAGCACAAGCAGCCAACCCACACCCATTCACCCATTCACCCAAGCAGCCAACCCACCACATGCAGCAACCACTGCTGAGAACGACCCCAACCGAAGCCGAAGCTGATTCGTGAAGATCGTGACCCGATCGGGTCCGATTGAAGATCCACCCGGCAAGCTGCCTCCGATCCACTCAAGTCTCCACCATTGGCATTCACGGGTCACGGGCTCACGGCTGTTGAGTGTTGACATCCGGCCACCACACCCATTCACGGTCACGCCTCACGGGTCACGGACTCACGACTCCAGTCTCAAAAGGCAATAGGTCTCTTCAGTCTTCACTCTCTGTTTTGGAAGTTGGGAGTTGGAACTTGGAATTGGAAGTTTGGAACTTGGAATTGGAAGTTTGGAACTTGAAGCCCGAACCAAATAAGCAAATCCGGCTTTTGAACTTGTTTAAGTGATGGTATATCTGTATATAATATATAATTATATATGCATTAATGATTAATTATAATTGTTATTTTTTATATGTTATTTGAGAAATGTTAATTGTAACTTTGTATGTTAATTATATATTGTTAAATGTTATCAATAAAATGAAAATAATCCAGCATTAATTTTCTGTTACTTATTAATAATTGATTTTTTGTATGAATAGTAATGTTAGATTAAAAATTAAAATTAAATATTATGTTACAATATAAATTATAATTATATATGTCATATGATATGTGTATTTGTAGAATAGTTTCAACTTCAACAAAAAATTAACCAATTTAATTGCAGTAGTTTCAAGTTTCAACTTCAACAAATAATTAATCAATTTAATTAATTGCATGATAACCAATAAGTAAATATTAAATGGTTAAGTACATATAATGTGGGCATAATAAGAATGAAGAATTTAAGATACGGATATGTAATTAATATTATATTATTTTGGCCAATGGATAATTAGAAATTAGAAATTAAATAATTACATTAATTTCTTGGTTTTCTTTTATGGAATATGCATCTTGAATTCTTGATCATATATAAACATTATGGTGGAAAATTAGAAATATCAATTTCAAAAAGTTTCATAAAATTAAATTAACAATTATTTGAATCAATTTGTAATACTAACTATTAAGTAGATTTTTTTAATAGTCTTTTTGTGTTTTAATTTATGAATTAATGATTAATAATTATTTATTTGTATGTTTAGATGTCTGGACACTCAAGATCGAATTCAATAAGTGATGATGACAATCAAAGTGTTCAAATGGAAGGAACTCAAAAGGCAAAGCGGAAAAGACCAGCGATGAAGAAAAGATCTGCGACGTGGAATCATTTTACTTTGCTCGAGGACAATCCAAACAAATGCAAGTGCAACTATTGTGGTAGACAATATCAATGTCATTCAAGGCGTGATGGGATTACAAATATGAGAAATCATATACTAGCTTGCCTTGCATACAAGACATTCCGGGAACAATAAGAGGGAAGTCAACAAAACTTGACAACTGAGGGTGGGGAAGGAAATGCAAGTAATATGGTTTTGGCTAAAGGGTGAAGTCAAGACGCTTGTAGAAGGGCAGTCACCAAAATGATCATTATGGGTGAGTTGCCACTTAGTTTTGTGGATAACAAAGGGTTCAGGCATTTCTGTAGTGTAGCCATTCCACAGTTTGTTATGCCATCTCGGAGAACTGTTGGTAGGGATGTTATGGATTTATTTTTGGAAGAAAAGATAATGTTGAAGCGTTTGATTTGCAACAACAAACAACGAGTGTCTCTTACCACTGATTTATGGACTTCTGTTTAAAACATGAGCTACATGGTGATCACAGCTCATTTTATTGATAGTGACTGGTGTTTGAACAGAAGGATTATTAGTTTCAGTGTGATTGAAGATCATAGAGGGAAAACGATCGGTAAAAAGATTGTAGCTTGTTTACAAGATTGAGGGATAGAGAGGCTGTTTGCAATAACTGTTGATAATGCCAGTACAAATGATGTTGCTGTTAATTATGTGACTATGCAATTACTTGCTTGGAGGAATGATGATGCAATTGTATTGGCGGGTCAGTATATGCATGTGCGTTGTTGTGCACATATTTTAAACTTGATTGTTGTTTCGGGGTTGAATGAATTGCATGCTAGTGTTGCCGCCATCCGGAATGCTGTGAAGTATGTGAGATCCTCCACAACGAGGCTACAGACATTTAAACAGTGTGCTCAACAAGTGAAATGTCCAAATGGAACGGTTGTCTTGGATTGTCCTACTAGGTGGAATTCCACCTATTTAATGTTGATCACTGCGTTGAAGTTTCAAGCAGCATTTGATAGAATGGCAGAGGTGGATAAACCGTATGATGTATATTTTCTCGAGAAAGAAAATAACGTTAAGTGGGTGGGCCTGCCTGGACCTGAGGATTGGGAGAGTGCAAGGCGAATTGTGAAGTTTTTGAAGGTATTTTATGATGCCACATTGTTATTTTCTGCTTCTTTGAGTGTGACTTCTAATCTTTGTTATGATACCATTGGCTTAATTGAGAGCTCATTGACTGCATTAGAGGGAAGTAGAGATTCTTGGGTGGTGGCTATGGCTTATCAAATGAGGGAAGAATTTGATAAATATTGGGAGTCTTCAGGGAAGATAAATAAAATGTTGATTGTTGCCTCTATTCTTGATCCACGAGCTAAAATGGACTTTGCCAAACATATTTTTGGGATAATTTTTGCCAATGATAGTTGGAAAGTTGAAGAAATGACCAAAGCAGTGAAAGATTTGTTGAATGAGCTTTATGATGCATATAGTGCAATGTGCTCTAGTTCCACACCATCGATGTGTAGTGAGAGTGTTCCTAGCGGCAGCTATGGTGGTACAAGTTATTCTCCTTATTTTACAACTGAGGTTGGTTTGCCGGAGGGTCCTAGTGGTGATAGTGATGACATTTTCCGAGTTTCTCGCCCTTTCTTTGAGTATGCTCAGAAAGTGTTTGTTCAGAATGAGGGCAAGAGAGTAGTATTTGAGGTGGAACGATATTTGAGTGACCCAGTTGAAGATCCGAGCAATCTTAAGCTCAATGTTTTGCTTTGGTGGAAGGTTAATGGATCGAAGTATCCGATATTAGAGAAAATTGCAAGGGATGTCCTCGCCGTTCCTGTTTCCACAGTGGCATCTGAATCTGCCTTTAGCACAGGGCGTCGCGTCATTGACGAATATCGGAGTTCTTTGACCCCTTGTATGGTTGAGGCATTGATATGTACCGAAAATTGGTTACAAGTTAAACTTTTTGCTAATCCTGTCTACAACCTTCAGGAAGATATTAAAGAGCAGATATTCCATATGGAGCTACAAAAAGGTAATATTTTTCTCATACTTTATAAAGTTAAGATGTATTAATAATTATAAATAGCATCTACATGTACTTAAGTTATTTACTAATTTCATTTTTTTTTGACATTTTAAAGAGTTTGTAAGATCACAAGCTTCAACGGTGGAAACAGTGAGCGCTGATATGGGTGTTATGGATATTTGAAAGGTAATTCTTAATATATATTATTATTTATAATTTCATATTATATGTTTAGGTTGTAATTTACACTATAATAATAGACAATAGTTGTTATAGTTTTAATTTTTAAGTTTTAATTCAAATTGTAATATTATAATTGTTTCATTTATTTTAGACACAATGAAATTGCTGGAATGGTATTACTTAGGAATTAGGATTATTATGAAATTTACTTGGTGATGAATGCCATGAAATAAGCCACAATTTACTTAATTTTTTTTCCTTATATTTAATCAAGTATACACATGAATTGGGCATATGTGTTTATGTTTAATGTCCCTTTATTTGTAATGCGGCTTAAAGAAAGTAGTTAAACGGTTATCATATATTATTTTTTCAATTTTTCCCTAGGGGATATATGCTTCAATTCTTCAACTTGCAGTAGAAGAAATTGAAGTTAAAAGTTGTCAAAGTGCTTGCGAGGAACAATAGAGCCGTGGAGGAAGTTGATCTAGATTTACATTTAAACTTTGTTGTGTTTTGGATTTTGGAACTTTGTCATTTGTGTTTTGGAAAATGGAAACTATTTAATTATGTTTAATTTTGTGTTCTAAAGATTAATGTTTAGATTTTAGAATTGGACATTGCGCTTTGGATGAAGACTATTAAATTTAAACTTTGTGTTAATTTTAATTTTATGCTTTGTGTTCATTTTTAATTTTGAATCATTTGAATTTAATTCTATAGTAGTTTTCTTTTTTTGTTGGTTGAAATGAATGGATGGATGAATGAGGGAGGACAAGGAAGGTGGGAGAGAAATGTCTTAGTTAGCAAGGTGACAAGAGTGGAAAAGAAACCAATTGAAAAATTCTGAGAAAAAATGAAGACTAGAATCCAGCTTAGATTATTTGGAATTTTGGATACCATGCATATATTATTTTTCCTGATTTGACTGTGTAAAGTTTTGGTTATAGGATGCACATGATAACGTGGTCATGAAAACTTGATTAAGAGTTTGATGCAATCAAATCTACTTTAATGATTATTTATCATCACGTTATTCTAACAATGAAATTTCAGAGCTTGCATATTTTCTTTCTTCACTGGCTCTATTTCTGACACATTGGGCAAGCTGAAGGAATTGCAATTCCTGTATGATCATTTCCCCAACTATTATTTGAATAATTATTTAGTGTCGTTCATTGCAATTCCTGTATGATCAATGACTTTTTATTTTTTATTTTATATGATAGCTTGCAATCCCTGGTGTGTGTTGATAGTGCCTTACATGAATACAAAAATGAATAATTTTTTTTTTTTGGGGCTAAATTTGTATTGACAATTGACAAATTCTGCAAGTGCACAAGCCACAAATGCTCGTTTTATAAAGGACATGCACGTTCATGTTGTTATTGCCAAAATGAACACAAACCTAATTTATTTTAATATGAACAAAATTGTTGTAAGCATGCTTGGTGCAAGATTCATTATGAGCCTCATAATCAACAACACAAAATAGAAAAGATAATTTCATGTGACTTTTACAATATTTCCAGCACCAAAACCCCTCAGGAAAAAATACAATAAAATTATAATAAATTAATTTCCTAATTTCACCTCCCCAATTGCCAAATTAATTATAACACGAATTGACCCGAATTGATCTGAATAACCCGAATTTAACCTGAATCCGAATTAACCTGAATCCGATCCGATTACACCCGACCCGAATTAACCCGAATTCATCCGAATAACCCGAATTTAATACGAACCCGAATTAACCCGCATTCGATCCGATCCGAACTCCACCCGCCTTTTTAACCCGATCCGATCCGATCCAAATTTAATTCGGATCGAATCGGATCGGGTTATACGTTCGGGTGGAGTTCGGATCGATTTTTATCCAACCCGACCAACCCGAAACCCGATCGGGTTGATCCGAACCCGACTCGAACCCGATTTTGCACACCTCTACCCCCGGGCCACCCCCCCGCCGGCTACACCCGCCCGAACCCCACCGAACACCCCCGCCGCCTCCCGATCCCGCCCTGCGGTCCTCCCCGGGGGCCGAAACAGGCGAAACCGGCAAAACCGCCCCGATCATGCCCATTTTTCGGCGTTCAAACCGCCGCGCAGCTACCCCCCCATCCCGATGCCCTCGGACCCCTGGTTCCGTGGGACCAGACAGAAACAGAATTGGAGACCCGGATCATGAGATACGGCCGAAACCGTCAAAACCTACTAAGCGCACCCCGATCATGCCCATTTTTCGGCGTTCAAACCGCCGCGCGGCTACCCCCCCGTCCCGATACCCCCGGACCGGTGGTCCCGTGGGATGAAACGGAACCGGAATCGGAGCCTCCGATCGGGGTCGGCGGGGGGGTGGTCCGGGGGGCTATAGCGCACGGCCTCGGGGGCCGCAAAGAAGGGGCCATAACTCATGATCGGGGCCTCCGATTCCGGTTCTGTTTCGTCCCACGGGACCAGCGGTCCGGGGGCATCGAGATGGGGGGGTAGCTGCGTGGCGGTTTGGAAACCGAAAAATGGGCATGATCGGGGTGCGCTTAGTAGGTTTTGACGGTTTCGGCCGTATCTCCTGATCCGGACCTCCGATTCCGGTTTCGTTTCGTCCCACGGTACCAACAGTACGGGGGCATCGGGATGGGGGGTAGTCGCGCGGCGGTGTGAAGGCCGAAAAATGGGCATGATCGGGGTGCGCTTAGTAGGTTTTGACGGTTTCAGCCGTATCTCATGATCCGGGCCTCCAATTCCGTTTCCGTCTGGTCCCACGGGTTCAGGGGTCTAGGGGCATTGGGATCAGGAGGCGGCGAGGGCGTTCGGGGGGGTTCGGGCTGGTGCGGCCCGGGGGGCTATAGCGCACGGCCTCGGGGGCCGCAAAGAAGGGGCCGTAACACATGATTGTTGCCTTTCATTCCGATTCCGTTTTGTCCCACGTGACCAGCGGTCCGGGGCCATCGGGATGGGGGGCAGCCGCGCGGCGGTTTGAACGCCAAAAAATGGGCATGATCGGGGTGCGCTTAGTAGGTTTTGACGGTTTCGGCAGTATCTCTTGATCCGGGCCTCTGATTTCGTTTCTGTCTGGTCCCACGGGACCAAGTGTCCGGGGGCATCGGGATGGGGCGGTAGCCGCGCGGCGGTTTTAACCCCGAAAAGTGGGCATGATCGGGGCGGTTTTGCCGGTTTCGGCTCCCCGGGGGGCGGTTCATGCCCCGGCGGGGACCGCGGGGCGGGATCGGGAGGCGGCGGGGGCGTTCGGCGGGGGCGTTAGGGTTTAGGGTTTAGGGTTTAGGGTTTAGGGTTTAGGGTTTAGGGTTTAGGGTTTAGGGTTTAGGGTTTAGGGTTTAGGGTTTAGGGTTTAGGGTTTAGGGTTTAGGGGGTTTAGGGTTTAGGGTTTAGGGTTTAGGGTTTAGGGTTTAGGGTTTAGGGTTTAGGGTTTAGGGTTTAGGGTTTAGGGTTTTTAGGGTTTAGGGTTTAGGGTTTAGGGTTTTTAGGGTTTAGGGTTTAGGGTTTAGGGTTTAGGGTTTAGGGTTTAGGGTTTTTAGGGTTTAGGGGGTTTAGGGTTTAGGGTTTTTTAGGGTTTAGGGTTTTGGGTTTAGGGTTTAGGGTTTAGGGTTTAGGGTTTAGGGTTTAGGGTTTTTAGGGTTTAGGGTTTAGGGTTTAGGGTTTAGGGTTTAGGGTTTAGGGTTTAGGGTTTAGGGTTTAGGGTTTAGGGTTTTAGGGTTTAGGGTTTAGGGTTTAGGGTTTAGGGTTTAGGGTTTAGGGTTTAGGGTTTAGGGTTTAGGGTTTAGGGTTTAGGGTTTAGGGTTTAGGGTTTAGGGTTTTAGGGTTTAGGGTTTTAGGGTTTAGGGTTTAGGGTTTAGGGTTTAGGGTTTTTAGGGTTTAGGGTTTAGGGTTTAGGGTTTAGGGTTTAGGGTTTTAGGGTTTTAGGGTTTAGGGTTTAGGGTTTTTAGGGTTTAGGGTTTAGGGTTTGGGGTTTAGGGTTTAGGTTTAGGGTTTAGGGTTTAGGGTTTAGGGTTTAGGGTTTAGGGTTTAGGGTTTAGGGTTTAGGGTTTAGGGTTTAGGGTTTAGGGTTTAGGGTTTAGGGTTTAGGGTTTAGGGTTTAGGGTTTAGGGTTTAGGGTTTAGGGTTTAGGGTTTAGGGTTTAGGGTTTAGGGTTTAGGGTTTAGGGTTTAGGGTTTAGGGTTTAGGGTTTAGGGTTTTTTTTTTTATTGAAAACCACCCGGAGGTGGGGGGTTAGGTGGGACCCCTACCAGTAGATAAAACAAAAAACAAATTACAAATACTGGAGGGGGACATGAACCAAACCTCCAGAGAAAAATGAAAACAACAAACAGACAAAAAGAAAAGTACAATGAAAATATAAAATCAATATCGGCGGCGTCTGCGGTTCATCTTGAAGCCCTTCCGAGGAGTGACTTCAGTAAAACCCTCCGTAGAAGTGACAATTCTTTGCCCACCCAATTTCGCGATGACTGTCTCTTCCATAATCTCTGAGTCTGAAATGCCTATACGGACATCAACAGGAACGTCATCACTGGAGTTGCTGTAATCCTCGATCCGATGGCTCGTTCCAATTCTATCTTTTGAAGTGTTGGGTGCAGGAGATACCTCAGGGACATCAGTGGATTCGGTATTGAGAGTGCATATCGGCGCAGCATCATATGGAGCATATGGGAGTGTCAAAACTTCTGTAGAAGTAATGTCTGGAAATGTATCACAAGAACTGACCGTCTGCCAAGATGAGCTGCGGTAAAATCGCCCTTGATGGCGATAAGGATCCCAAGCAGGCGTCGCACGATAAATGAGGTCACCGGCTGTCGTTCCCACACGAGCGGCATGATCACCACTCAACGGCAGAAGAGCTGCAAGAGGTGTAGGAGTAATGGCCGTAGAGTCAGCACTAGTAACAGCAGGAACGAGGTCACTGCACATGGGCTCAGGAGAGGCACACACAACTGAAGGCAGAGTGACTGTGCTCGGGGGAGGGATCTCAGCAACAGCAGGAAGATCAGCAATGATAACTGGTGTTGCTTCAGTAGTAGTAACTTCATTTGGTGCTTCACTGGTTTCTGCACCGGTGGTAGGAACATTTTGAACAATCGGAGTAACAACTGTTGCCGCTTCTGTTGTTGCTGCATTCTGGTTTCTGTTATCGGCTTTCGGAACGTACTGAGTCTTCATAGGTTCCTTTGACTTGTTACCCTCTCCATCCGGAACAACATTTTGCCGAACTGGGCCGGAACGGTCTGATTTCCGCAACTCGGGTTTGTTGATGTAGCAGGTGTCATCAGAGTGGCCCACATGCTTGCAGGCAGCACAATACCGAGGCACTTTTTCGAAGATGATATACTGCCAAAACCCAGTGTCTTTTTCCCCAATCCATAACCTCTTCAATAAAGGCCTAGAAATGTCATACTCAATGAGGACTCTGGCAACAGTAGGCCTACTGACCGAGGCGGTGGCATGATCGATCCGAAGAGGTTTCCCGATGGCAGCAGCAATGGAATACAGAGCCTCTTTGCATCTCATGTAGTGGACCGGTAAAAACGGCAAGGAGACCCATATCGGAACAATCGGCGACTCTTCCGAACTATGAAAAGTTGTGGACCATTTGAAGACCCTCATAGCTCGGCCATCAATAAACCAGGACTGGCGGAGCCAGATTCTCGTATAGTCCTCTTCCAGGTGCAGTTGGATAAGGATGTGTCGAGGATCCAATAATGAAATTTCAACATTTCCTTTCAAGCCAAGAGCCACAAAAAATTTACGGATAACATCAATAGGGGGGCGGCCGAAAGAAAACTTACCCACTAAAGCGAGCTTGAATGGTGCGGCCATGATGTTAATTTCTTCCTCGGTGAAAAAAATGGCCGGCTCACCTCTATGGGTGGAAGATTGCCTGAAGGCAATGGCTGGAGCAGCTCTTTGAGACCCAGCAGCGGCATCCACAAACGATTTACAGGGCCGAGCAGTGGGCGATTTTGCCGCCATTTGAGCAAACGATGGAAGCGGCGGAAACTCCAATGAAGTAGCCGGATGGCTACCGGCCATGGCCAGAGAAGCCATTCGGGCCGAGCTGCGCGACGGGAGACCTCGGGAGAAAAATGCTCAAAATCCCAAGTTCTGTGAATAGTACCCTGAAATCACTGTAGCAAACAGGTACTGTAGCGATCACGGGTACTGTAGCAACGGGTACTGTAGAGATCAATGGCACTGTAGCAATGATGAACAAAATACTGTAGCAAGAAGAACAGCACTGTAGCAGGAATAGTAAATCCGAAATTCAAATTATCGTGTAGGCTTCAAATCACCTCCAAAATGCTCATATAAGGTATGGAAACGTAGATCGGTGAGAGGGGAACAATTCTGAGGGGGAGGTGAGAGTTCACTCGCCGGAAATTTGACCGGATCTAGGATTTAGATATCGGCACTATTCATTAAATAGTAAACCGAAACTTCAAAGCTTGATCGGGTATTCAAATCAACTCCAAAATCCCCAATAAACACACGGAAATGTAGATCAATGAAGGATGAAAAAATATGTTTAAGAGGGAGGTGTGAGCTTACTTGCCGGAAAATGTGGTCGGAAAACCGAAACTAGCATTCGGGTACTGTAGCACGCATAGTATTCCGACTTCACTTCAATCTTTCAAGCTCCAAACGTGCACCAAAATTTCCAAGCAACATATCAAATCGAAGGGAATTCAAAGGACGACGTGCTGGAAGTGGAGGTGTAGATTCACTCGCCGGAAAATTGGCCAGAAAGTGGAATTAAAGGCTCGGCATCACTGTAGCGGTTGAGAGAAAATTGTCACTGTAGCAAAACGCTACTGTAGCAGATTAGGGAATAATGGTTTAGGGTTTAGGGTTTAGGGTTTAGGGTTTAGGGTTTAGGGTTTAGGGTTTAGGGTTTAGGGTTTAGGGTTTAGGGTTTAGGGTTTAGGGTTTAGGGTTTAGGGTTTAGGGTTTAGGGTTTAGGGTTTAGGGTTTAGGGTTTAGGGTTTAGGGTTTAGGGTTTAGGGTTTAGGGTTTAGGGTTTAGGGTTTAGGGTTTAGGGTTTAGGGTTTAGGGTTTAGGGTTTAGGGTTTAGGGTTTAGGGTTTAGGGTTTAGGGTTTAGGGTTTAGGGTTTAGGGTTTAGGGTTTAGGGTTTAGGGTTTAGGGTTTAGGGTTTAGGGTTTAGGGTTTAGGGTTTAGGGTTTAGGGTTTAGGGTTTAGGGTTTAGGGTTTAGGGTTTAGGGTTTAGGGTTTAGGGTTTAGGGTTTAGGGTTTAGGGTTTAGGGTTTAGGGTTTAGGGTTTAGGGTTTAGGGTTTAGGGTTTAGGGTTTAGGGTTTAGGGTTTAGGGTTTAGGGTTTAGGGTTTAGGGTTTAGGGTTTAGGGTTTAGGGTTTAGGGTTTAGGGTTTAGGGTTTAGGGTTTAGGGTTTAGGGTTTAGGGTTTAGGGTTTAGGGTTTAGGGTTTAGGGTTTAGGGTTTAGGGTTTAGGGTTTAGGGTTTAGGGTTTAGGGTTTAGGGTTTAGGGTTTAGGGTTTAGGGTTTAGGGTTTAGGGTTTAGGGTTTAGGGTTTAGGGTTTAGGGTTTAGGGTTTAGGGTTTAGGGTTTAGGGTTTAGGGTTTAGGGTTTAGGGTTTAGGGTTTAGGGTTTAGGGTTTAGGGTTTAGGGTTTAGGGTTTAGGGTTTAGGGTTTAGGGTTTAGGGTTTAGGGTTTAGGGTTTAGGGTTTAGGGTTTAGGGTTTAGGGTTTAGGGTTTAGGGTTTAGGGTTTAGGGTTTAGGGTTTAGGGTTTAGGGTTTAGGGTTTAGGGTTTAGGGTTTAGGGTTTAGGGTTTAGGGTTTAGGGTTTAGGGTTTAGGGTTTAGGGTTTAGGGTTTAGGGTTTAGGGTTTAGGGTTTAGGGTTTAGGGTTTAGGGTTTAGGGTTTAGGGTTTAGGGTTTAGGGTTTAGGGTTTAGGGTTTAGGGTTTAGGGTTTAGGGTTTAGGGTTTAGGGTTTAGGGTTTAGGGTTTAGGGTTTAGGGTTTAGGGTTTAGGGTTTAGGGTTTAGGGTTTAGGGTTTAGGGTTTAGGGTTTAGGGTTTAGGGTTTAGGGTTTAGGGTTTAGGGTTTAGGGTTTAGGGTTTAGGGTTTAGGGTTTAGGGTTTAGGGTTTAGGGTTTAGGGTTTAGGGTTTAGGGTTTAGGGTTTAGGGTTTAGGGTTTAGGGTTTAGGGTTTAGGGTTTAGGGTTTAGGGTTTAGGGTTTAGGGTTTAGGGTTTAGGGTTTAGGGTTTAGGGTTTAGGGTTTAGGGTTTAGGGTTTAGGGTTTAGGGTTTAGGGTTTAGGGTTTAGGGTTTAGGGTTTAGGGTTTAGGGTTTAGGGTTTAGGGTTTAGGGTTTAGGGTTTAGGGTTTAGGGTTTAGGGTTTAGGGTTTAGGGTTTAGGGTTTAGGGTTTAGGGTTTAGGGTTTAGGGTTTAGGGTTTAGGGTTTAGGGTTTAGGGTTTAGGGTTTAGGGTTTAGGGTTTAGGGTTTAGGGTTTAGGGTTTAGGGTTTAGGGTTTAGGGTTTAGGGTTTAGGGTTTAGGGTTTAGGGTTTAGGGTTTAGGGTTTAGGGTTTAGGGTTTAGGGTTTAGGGTTTAGGGTTTAGGGTTTAGGGTTTAGGGTTTAGGGTTTAGGGTTTAGGGTTTAGGGTTTAGGGTTTAGGGTTTAGGGTTTAGGGTTTAGGGTTTAGGGTTTAGGGTTTAGGGTTTAGGGTTTAGGGTTTAGGGTTTAGGGTTTAGGGTTTAGGGTTTAGGGTTTAGGGTTTAGGGTTTAGGGTTTAGGGTTTAGGGTTTAGGGTTTAGGGTTTAGGGTTTAGGGTTTAGGGTTTAGGGTTTAGGGTTTAGGGTTTAGGGTTTAGGGTTTAGGGTTTAGGGTTTAGGGTTTAGGGTTTAGGGTTTAGGGTTTAGGGTTTAGGGTTTAGGGTTTAGGGTTTAGGGTTTAGGGTTTAGGGTTTAGGGTTTAGGGTTTAGGGTTTAGGGTTTAGGGTTTAGGGTTTAGGGTTTAGGGTTTAGGGTTTAGGGTTTAGGGTTTAGGGTTTAGGGTTTAGGGTTTAGGGTTTAGGGTTTAGGGTTTAGGGTTTAGGGTTTAGGGTTTAGGGTTTAGGGTTTAGGGTTTAGGGTTTAGGGTTTAGGGTTTAGGGTTTAGGGTTTAGGGTTTAGGGTTTAGGGTTTAGGGTTTAGGGTTTAGGGTTTAGGGTTTAGGGTTTAGGGTTTAGGGTTTAGGGTTTAGGGTTTAGGGTTTAGGGTTTAGGGTTTAGGGTTTAGGGTTTAGGGTTTAGGGTTTAGGGTTTAGGGTTTAGGGTTTAGGGTTTAGGGTTTAGGGTTTAGGGTTTAGGGTTTAGGGTTTAGGGTTTAGGGTTTAGGGTTTAGGGTTTAGGGTTTAGGGTTTAGGGTTTAGGGTTTAGGGTTTAGGGTTTAGGGTTTAGGGTTTAGGGTTTAGGGTTTAGGGTTTAGGGTTTAGGGTTTAGGGTTTAGGGTTTAGGGTTTAGGGTTTAGGGTTTAGGGTTTAGGGTTTAGGGTTTAGGGTTTAGGGTTTAGGGTTTAGGGTTTAGGGTTTAGGGTTTAGGGTTTAGGGTTTAGGGTTTAGGGTTTAGGGTTTAGGGTTTAGGGTTTAGGGTTTAGGGTTTAGGGTTTAGGGTTTAGGGTTTAGGGTTTAGGGTTTAGGGTTTAGGGTTTAGGGTTTAGGGTTTAGGGTTTAGGGTTTAGGGTTTAGGGTTTAGGGTTTAGGGTTTAGGGTTTAGGGTTTAGGGTTTAGGGTTTAGGGTTTAGGGTTTAGGGTTTAGGGTTTAGGGTTTAGGGTTTAGGGTTTAGGGTTTAGGGTTTAGGGTTTAGGGTTTAGGGTTTAGGGTTTAGGGTTTAGGGTTTAGGGTTTAGGGTTTAGGGTTTAGGGTTTAGGGTTTAGGGTTTAGGGTTTAGGGTTTAGGGTTTAGGGTTTAGGGTTTAGGGTTTAGGGTTTAGGGTTTAGGGTTTAGGGTTTAGGGTTTAGGGTTTAGGGTTTAGGGTTTAGGGTTTAGGGTTTAGGGTTTAGGGTTTAGGGTTTAGGGTTTAGGGTTTAGGGTTTAGGGTTTAGGGTTTAGGGTTTAGGGTTTAGGGTTTAGGGTTTAGGGTTTAGGGTTTAGGGTTTAGGGTTTAGGGTTTAGGGTTTAGGGTTTAGGGTTTAGGGTTTAGGGTTTAGGGTTTAGGGTTTAGGGTTTAGGGTTTAGGGTTTAGGGTTTAGGGTTTAGGGTTTAGGGTTTAGGGTTTAGGGTTTAGGGTTTAGGGTTTAGGGTTTAGGGTTTAGGGTTTAGGGTTTAGGGTTTAGGGTTTAGGGTTTAGGGTTTAGGGTTTAGGGTTTAGGGTTTAGGGTTTAGGGTTTAGGGTTTAGGGTTTAGGGTTTAGGGTTTAGGGTTTAGGGTTTAGGGTTTAGGGTTTAGGGTTTAGGGTTTAGGGTTTAGGGTTTAGGGTTTAGGGTTTAGGGTTTAGGGTTTAGGGTTTAGGGTTTAGGGTTTAGGGTTTAGGGTTTAGGGTTTAGGGTTTAGGGTTTAGGGTTTAGGGTTTAGGGTTTAGGGTTTAGGGTTTAGGGTTTAGGGTTTAGGGTTTAGGGTTTAGGGTTTAGGGTTTAGGGTTTAGGGTTTAGGGTTTAGGGTTTAGGGTTTAGGGTTTAGGGTTTAGGGTTTAGGGTTTAGGGTTTAGGGTTTAGGGTTTAGGGTTTAGGGTTTAGGGTTTAGGGTTTAGGGTTTAGGGTTTAGGGTTTAGGGTTTAGGGTTTAGGGTTTAGGGTTTAGGGTTTAGGGTTTAGGGTTTAGGGTTTAGGGTTTAGGGTTTAGGGTTTAGGGTTTAGGGTTTAGGGTTTAGGGTTTAGGGTTTAGGGTTTAGGGTTTAGGGTTTAGGGTTTAGGGTTTAGGGTTTAGGGTTTAGGGTTTAGGGTTTAGGGTTTAGGGTTTAGGGTTTAGGGTTTAGGGTTTAGGGTTTAGGGTTTAGGGTTTAGGGTTTAGGGTTTAGGGTTTAGGGTTTAGGGTTTAGGGTTTAGGGTTTAGGGTTTAGGGTTTAGGGTTTAGGGTTTAGGGTTTAGGGTTTAGGGTTTAGGGTTTAGGGTTTAGGGTTTAGGGTTTAGGGTTTAGGGTTTAGGGTTTAGGGTTTAGGGTTTAGGGTTTAGGGTTTAGGGTTTAGGGTTTAGGGTTTAGGGTTTAGGGTTTAGGGTTTAGGGTTTAGGGTTTAGGGTTTAGGGTTTAGGGTTTAGGGTTTAGGGTTTAGGGTTTAGGGTTTAGGGTTTAGGGTTTAGGGTTTAGGGTTTAGGGTTTAGGGTTTAGGGTTTAGGGTTTAGGGTTTAGGGTTTAGGGTTTAGGGTTTAGGGTTTAGGGTTTAGGGTTTAGGGTTTAGGGTTTAGGGTTTAGGGTTTAGGGTTTAGGGTTTAGGGTTTAGGGTTTAGGGTTTAGGGTTTAGGGTTTAGGGTTTAGGGTTTAGGGTTTAGGGTTTAGGGTTTAGGGTTTAGGGTTTAGGGTTTAGGGTTTAGGGTTTAGGGTTTAGGGTTTAGGGTTTAGGGTTTAGGGTTTAGGGTTTAGGGTTTAGGGTTTAGGGTTTAGGGTTTAGGGTTTAGGGTTTAGGGTTTAGGGTTTAGGGTTTAGGGTTTAGGGTTTAGGGTTTAGGGTTTAGGGTTTAGGGTTTAGGGTTTAGGGTTTAGGGTTTAGGGTTTAGGGTTTAGGGTTTAGGGTTTAGGGTTTAGGGTTTAGGGTTTAGGGTTTAGGGTTTAGGGTTTAGGGTTTAGGGTTTAGGGTTTAGGGTTTAGGGTTTAGGGTTTAGGGTTTAGGGTTTAGGGTTTAGGGTTTAGGGTTTAGGGTTTAGGGTTTAGGGTTTAGGGTTTAGGGTTTAGGGTTTAGGGTTTAGGGTTTAGGGTTTAGGGTTTAGGGTTTAGGGTTTAGGGTTTAGGGTTTAGGGTTTAGGGTTTAGGGTTTAGGGTTTAGGGTTTAGGGTTTAGGGTTTAGGGTTTAGGGTTTAGGGTTTAGGGTTTAGGGTTTAGGGTTTAGGGTTTAGGGTTTAGGGTTTAGGGTTTAGGGTTTAGGGTTTAGGGTTTAGGGTTTAGGGTTTAGGGTTTAGGGTTTAGGGTTTAGGGTTTAGGGTTTAGGGTTTAGGGTTTAGGGTTTAGGGTTTAGGGTTTAGGGTTTAGGGTTTAGGGTTTAGGGTTTAGGGTTTAGGGTTTAGGGTTTAGGGTTTAGGGTTTAGGGTTTAGGGTTTAGGGTTTAGGGTTTAGGGTTTAGGGTTTAGGGTTTAGGGTTTAGGGTTTAGGGTTTAGGGTTTAGGGTTTAGGGTTTAGGGTTTAGGGTTTAGGGTTTAGGGTTTAGGGTTTAGGGTTTAGGGTTTAGGGTTTAGGGTTTAGGGTTTAGGGTTTAGGGTTTAGGGTTTAGGGTTTAGGGTTTAGGGTTTAGGGTTTAGGGTTTAGGGTTTAGGGTTTAGGGTTTAGGGTTTAGGGTTTAGGGTTTAGGGTTTAGGGTTTAGGGTTTAGGGTTTAGGGTTTAGGGTTTAGGGTTTAGGGTTTAGGGTTTAGGGTTTAGGGTTTAGGGTTTAGGGTTTAGGGTTTAGGGTTTAGGGTTTAGGGTTTAGGGTTTAGGGTTTAGGGTTTAGGGTTTAGGGTTTAGGGTTTAGGGTTTAGGGTTTAGGGTTTAGGGTTTAGGGTTTAGGGTTTAGGGTTTAGGGTTTAGGGTTTAGGGTTTAGGGTTTAGGGTTTAGGGTTTAGGGTTTAGGGTTTAGGGTTTAGGGTTTAGGGTTTAGGGTTTAGGGTTTAGGGTTTAGGGTTTAGGGTTTAGGGTTTAGGGTTTAGGGTTTAGGGTTTAGGGTTTAGGGTTTAGGGTTTAGGGTTTAGGGTTTAGGGTTTAGGGTTTAGGGTTTAGGGTTTAGGGTTTAGGGTTTAGGGTTTAGGGTTTAGGGTTTAGGGTTTAGGGTTTAAGGGTTTAGGGTTTAGG
>CM077551.1:14596877-14632625 GCA_039657385.1 Citrus x changshan-huyou | reverse complement strand
CCCTAAACCCTAAACCCTAAACCCTAAACCCTAAACCCTAAACCCTAAACCCTAAACCCTAAACCCTAAACCCTAAACCCTAAACCCTAAACCCTAAACCCTAAACCCTAAACCCTAAACCCTAAACCCTAAACCCTAAACCCTAAACCCTAAACCCTAAACCCTAAACCCTAAACCCTAAACCCTAAACCCTAAACCCTAAACCCTAAACCCTAAACCCTAAACCCTAAACCCTAAACCCTAAACCCTAAACCCTAAACCCTAAACCCTAAACCCTAAACCCTAAACCCTAAACCCTAAACCCTAAACCCTAAACCCTAAACCCTAAACCCTAAACCCTAAACCCTAAACCCTAAACCCTAAACCCTAAACCCTAAACCCTAAACCCTAAACCCTAAACCCTAAACCCTAAACCCTAAACCCTAAACCCTAAACCCTAAACCCTAAACCCTAAACCCTAAACCCTAAACCCTAAACCCTAAACCCTAAACCCTAAACCCTAAACCCTAAACCCTAAACCCTAAACCCTAAACCCTAAACCCTAAACCCTAAACCCTAAACCCTAAACCCTAAACCCTAAACCCTAAACCCTAAACCCTAAACCCTAAACCCTAAACCCTAAACCCTAAACCCTAAACCCTAAACCCTAAACCCTAAACCCTAAACCCTAAACCCTAAACCCTAAACCCTAAACCCTAAACCCTAAACCCTAAACCCTAAACCCTAAACCCTAAACCCTAAACCCTAAACCCTAAACCCTAAACCCTAAACCCTAAACCCTAAACCCTAAACCCTAAACCCTAAACCCTAAACCCTAAACCCTAAACCCTAAACCCTAAACCCTAAACCCTAAACCCTAAACCCTAAACCCTAAACCCTAAACCCTAAACCCTAAACCCTAAACCCTAAACCCTAAACCCTAAACCCTAAACCCTAAACCCTAAACCCTAAACCCTAAACCCTAAACCCTAAACCCTAAACCCTAAACCCTAAACCCTAAACCCTAAACCCTAAACCCTAAACCCTAAACCCTAAACCCTAAACCCTAAACCCTAAACCCTAAACCCTAAACCCTAAACCCTAAACCCTAAACCCTAAACCCTAAACCCTAAACCCTAAACCCTAAACCCTAAACCCTAAACCCTAAACCCTAAACCCTAAACCCTAAACCCTAAACCCTAAACCCTAAACCCTAAACCCTAAACCCTAAACCCTAAACCCTAAACCCTAAACCCTAAACCCTAAACCCTAAACCCTAAACCCTAAACCCTAAACCCTAAACCCTAAACCCTAAACCCTAAACCCTAAACCCTAAACCCTAAACCCTAAACCCTAAACCCTAAACCCTAAACCCTAAACCCTAAACCCTAAACCCTAAACCCTAAACCCTAAACCCTAAACCCTAAACCCTAAACCCTAAACCCTAAACCCTAAACCCTAAACCCTAAACCCTAAACCCTAAACCCTAAACCCTAAACCCTAAACCCTAAACCCTAAACCCTAAACCCTAAACCCTAAACCCTAAACCCTAAACCCTAAACCCTAAACCCTAAACCCTAAACCCTAAACCCTAAACCCTAAACCCTAAACCCTAAACCCTAAACCCTAAACCCTAAACCCTAAACCCTAAACCCTAAACCCTAAACCCTAAACCCTAAACCCTAAACCCTAAACCCTAAACCCTAAACCCTAAACCCTAAACCCTAAACCCTAAACCCTAAACCCTAAACCCTAAACCCTAAACCCTAAACCCTAAACCCTAAACCCTAAACCCTAAACCCTAAACCCTAAACCCTAAACCCTAAACCCTAAACCCTAAACCCTAAACCCTAAACCCTAAACCCTAAACCCTAAACCCTAAACCCTAAACCCTAAACCCTAAACCCTAAACCCTAAACCCTAAACCCTAAACCCTAAACCCTAAACCCTAAACCCTAAACCCTAAACCCTAAACCCTAAACCCTAAACCCTAAACCCTAAACCCTAAACCCTAAACCCTAAACCCTAAACCCTAAACCCTAAACCCTAAACCCTAAACCCTAAACCCTAAACCCTAAACCCTAAACCCTAAACCCTAAACCCTAAACCCTAAACCCTAAACCCTAAACCCTAAACCCTAAACCCTAAACCCTAAACCCTAAACCCTAAACCCTAAACCCTAAACCCTAAACCCTAAACCCTAAACCCTAAACCCTAAACCCTAAACCCTAAACCCTAAACCCTAAACCCTAAACCCTAAACCCTAAACCCTAAACCCTAAACCCTAAACCCTAAACCCTAAACCCTAAACCCTAAACCCTAAACCCTAAACCCTAAACCCTAAACCCTAAACCCTAAACCCTAAACCCTAAACCCTAAACCCTAAACCCTAAACCCTAAACCCTAAACCCTAAACCCTAAACCCTAAACCCTAAACCCTAAACCCTAAACCCTAAACCCTAAACCCTAAACCCTAAACCCTAAACCCTAAACCCTAAACCCTAAACCCTAAACCCTAAACCCTAAACCCTAAACCCTAAACCCTAAACCCTAAACCCTAAACCCTAAACCCTAAACCCTAAACCCTAAACCCTAAACCCTAAACCCTAAACCCTAAACCCTAAACCCTAAACCCTAAACCCTAAACCCTAAACCCTAAACCCTAAACCCTAAACCCTAAACCCTAAACCCTAAACCCTAAACCCTAAACCCTAAACCCTAAACCCTAAACCCTAAACCCTAAACCCTAAACCCTAAACCCTAAACCCTAAACCCTAAACCCTAAACCCTAAACCCTAAACCCTAAACCCTAAACCCTAAACCCTAAACCCTAAACCCTAAACCCTAAACCCTAAACCCTAAACCCTAAACCCTAAACCCTAAACCCTAAACCCTAAACCCTAAACCCTAAACCCTAAACCCTAAACCCTAAACCCTAAACCCTAAACCCTAAACCCTAAACCCTAAACCCTAAACCCTAAACCCTAAACCCTAAACCCTAAACCCTAAACCCTAAACCCTAAACCCTAAACCCTAAACCCTAAACCCTAAACCCTAAACCCTAAACCCTAAACCCTAAACCCTAAACCCTAAACCCTAAACCCTAAACCCTAAACCCTAAACCCTAAACCCTAAACCCTAAACCCTAAACCCTAAACCCTAAACCCTAAACCCTAAACCCTAAACCCTAAACCCTAAACCCTAAACCCTAAACCCTAAACCCTAAACCCTAAACCCTAAACCCTAAACCCTAAACCCTAAACCCTAAACCCTAAACCCTAAACCCTAAACCCTAAACCCTAAACCCTAAACCCTAAACCCTAAACCCTAAACCCTAAACCCTAAACCCTAAACCCTAAACCCTAAACCCTAAACCCTAAACCCTAAACCCTAAACCCTAAACCCTAAACCCTAAACCCTAAACCCTAAACCCTAAACCCTAAACCCTAAACCCTAAACCCTAAACCCTAAACCCTAAACCCTAAACCCTAAACCCTAAACCCTAAACCCTAAACCCTAAACCCTAAACCCTAAACCCTAAACCCTAAACCCTAAACCCTAAACCCTAAACCCTAAACCCTAAACCCTAAACCCTAAACCCTAAACCCTAAACCCTAAACCCTAAACCCTAAACCCTAAACCCTAAACCCTAAACCCTAAACCCTAAACCCTAAACCCTAAACCCTAAACCCTAAACCCTAAACCCTAAACCCTAAACCCTAAACCCTAAACCCTAAACCCTAAACCCTAAACCCTAAACCCTAAACCCTAAACCCTAAACCCTAAACCCTAAACCCTGAAACCCTAAACCCTAAACCCTAAACCCTAAACCCTAAACCCTAAACCCTAAACCCTAAACCCTAAACCCTAAACCCTAAACCCTAAACCCTAAACCCTAAACCCTAAACCCTAAACCCTAAACCCTAAACCCTAAACCCTAAACCCTAAACCCTAAACCCTAAACCCTAAACCCTAAACCCTAAACCCTAAACCCTAAACCCTAAACCCTAAACCCTAAACCCTAAACCCTAAACCCTAAACCCTAAACCCTAAACCCTAAACCCTAAACCCTAAACCCTAAACCCTAAACCCTAAACCCTAAACCCTAAACCCTAAACCCTAAACCCTAAACCCTAAACCCTAAACCCTAAACCCTAAACCCTAAACCCTAAACCCTAAACCCTAAACCCTAAACCCTAAACCCTAAACCCTAAACCCTAAACCCTAAACCCTAAACCCTAAACCCTAAACCCTAAACCCTAAACCCTAAACCCTAAACCCTAAACCCTAAACCCTAAACCCTAAACCCTAAACCCTAAACCCTAAACCCTAAACCCTAAACCCTAAACCCTAAACCCTAAACCCTAAACCCTAAACCCTAAACCCTAAACCCTAAACCCTAAACCCTAAACCCTAAACCCTAAACCCTAAACCCTAAACCCTAAACCCTAAACCCTAAACCCTAAACCCTAAACCCTAAACCCTAAACCCTAAACCCTAAACCCTAAACCCTAAACCCTAAACCCTAAACCCTAAACCCTAAACCCTAAACCCTAAACCCTAAACCCTAAACCCTAAACCCTAAACCCTAAACCCTAAACCCTAAACCCTAAACCCTAAACCCTAAACCCTAAACCCTAAACCCTAAACCCTAAACCCTAAACCCTAAACCCTAAACCCTAAACCCTAAACCCTAAACCCTAAACCCTAAACCCTAAACCCTAAACCCTAAACCCTAAACCCTAAACCCTAAACCCTAAACCCTAAACCCTAAACCCTAAACCCTAAACCCTAAACCCTAAACCCTAAACCCTAAACCCTAAACCCTAAACCCTAAACCCTAAACCCTAAACCCTAAACCCTAAACCCTAAACCCTAAACCCTAAACCCTAAACCCTAAACCCTAAACCCTAAACCCTAAACCCTAAACCCTAAACCCTAAACCCTAAACCCTAAACCCTAAACCCTAAACCCTAAACCCTAAACCCTAAACCCTAAACCCTAAACCCTAAACCCTAAACCCTAAACCCTAAACCCTAAACCCTAAACCCTAAACCCTAAACCCTAAACCCTAAACCCTAAACCCTAAACCCTAAACCCTAAACCCTAAACCCTAAACCCTAAACCCTAAACCCTAAACCCTAAACCCTAAACCCTAAACCCTAAACCCTAAACCCTAAACCCTAAACCCTAAACCCTAAACCCTAAACCCTAAACCCTAAACCCTAAACCCTAAACCCTAAACCCTAAACCCTAAACCCTAAACCCTAAACCCTAAACCCTAAACCCTAAACCCTAAACCCTAAACCCTAAACCCTAAACCCTAAACCCTAAACCCTAAACCCTAAACCCTAAACCCTAAACCCTAAACCCTAAACCCTAAACCCTAAACCCTAAACCCTAAACCCTAAACCCTAAACCCTAAACCCTAAACCCTAAACCCTAAACCCTAAACCCTAAACCCTAAACCCTAAACCCTAAACCCTAAACCCTAAACCCTAAACCCTAAACCCTAAACCCTAAACCCTAAACCCTAAACCCTAAACCCTAAACCCTAAACCCTAAACCCTAAACCCTAAACCCTAAACCCTAAACCCTAAACCCTAAACCCTAAACCCTAAACCCTAAACCCTAAACCCTAAACCCTAAACCCTAAACCCTAAACCCTAAACCCTAAACCCTAAACCCTAAACCCTAAACCCTAAACCCTAAACCCTAAACCCTAAACCCTAAACCCTAAACCCTAAACCCTAAACCCTAAACCCTAAACCCTAAACCCTAAACCCTAAACCCTAAACCCTAAACCCTAAACCCTAAACCCTAAACCCTAAACCCTAAACCCTAAACCCTAAACCCTAAACCCTAAACCCTAAACCCTAAACCCTAAACCCTAAACCCTAAACCCTAAACCCTAAACCCTAAACCCTAAACCCTAAACCCTAAACCCTAAACCCTAAACCCTAAACCCTAAACCCTAAACCCTAAACCCTAAACCCTAAACCCTAAACCCTAAACCCTAAACCCTAAACCCTAAACCCTAAACCCTAAACCCTAAACCCTAAACCCTAAACCCTAAACCCTAAACCCTAAACCCTAAACCCTAAACCCTAAACCCTAAACCCTAAACCCTAAACCCTAAACCCTAAACCCTAAACCCTAAACCCTAAACCCTAAACCCTAAACCCTAAACCCTAAACCCTAAACCCTAAACCCTAAACCCTAAACCCTAAACCCTAAACCCTAAACCCTAAACCCTAAACCCTAAACCCTAAACCCTAAACCCTAAACCCTAAACCCTAAACCCTAAACCCTAAACCCTAAACCCTAAACCCTAAACCCTAAACCCTAAACCCTAAACCCTAAACCCTAAACCCTAAACCCTAAACCCTAAACCCTAAACCCTAAACCCTAAACCCTAAACCCTAAACCCTAAACCCTAAACCCTAAACCCTAAACCCTAAACCCTAAACCCTAAACCCTAAACCCTAAACCCTAAACCCTAAACCCTAAACCCTAAACCCTAAACCCTAAACCCTAAACCCTAAACCCTAAACCCTAAACCCTAAACCCTAAACCCTAAACCCTAAACCCTAAACCCTAAACCCTAAACCCTAAACCCTAAACCCTAAACCCTAAACCCTAAACCCTAAACCCTAAACCCTAAACCCTAAACCCTAAACCCTAAACCCTAAACCCTAAACCCTAAACCCTAAACCCTAAACCCTAAACCCTAAACCCTAAACCCTAAACCCTAAACCCTAAACCCTAAACCCTAAACCCTAAACCCTAAACCCTAAACCCTAAACCCTAAACCCTAAACCCTAAACCCTAAACCCTAAACCCTAAACCCTAAACCCTAAACCCTAAACCCTAAACCCTAAACCCTAAACCCTAAACCCTAAACCCTAAACCCTAAACCCTAAACCCTAAACCCTAAACCCTAAACCCTAAACCCTAAACCCTAAACCCTAAACCCTAAACCCTAAACCCTAAACCCTAAACCCTAAACCCTAAACCCTAAACCCTAAACCCTAAACCCTAAACCCTAAACCCTAAACCCTAAACCCTAAACCCTAAACCCTAAACCCTAAACCCTAAACCCTAAACCCTAAACCCTAAACCCTAAACCCTAAACCCTAAACCCTAAACCCTAAACCCTAAACCCTAAACCCTAAACCCTAAACCCTAAACCCTAAACCCTAAACCCTAAACCCTAAACCCTAAACCCTAAACCCTAAACCCTAAACCCTAAACCCTAAACCCTAAACCCTAAACCCTAAACCCTAAACCCTAAACCCTAAACCCTAAACCCTAAACCCTAAACCCTAAACCCTAAACCCTAAACCCTAAACCCTAAACCCTAAACCCTAAACCCTAAACCCTAAACCCTAAACCCTAAACCCTAAACCCTAAACCCTAAACCCTAAACCCTAAACCCTAAACCCTAAACCCTAAACCCTAAACCCTAAACCCTAAACCCTAAACCCTAAACCCTAAACCCTAAACCCTAAACCCTAAACCCTAAACCCTAAACCCTAAACCCTAAACCCTAAACCCTAAACCCTAAACCCTAAACCCTAAACCCTAAACCCTAAACCCTAAACCCTAAACCCTAAACCCTAAACCCTAAACCCTAAACCCTAAACCCTAAACCCTAAACCCTAAACCCTAAACCCTAAACCCTAAACCCTAAACCCTAAACCCTAAACCCTAAACCCTAAACCCTAAACCCTAAACCCTAAACCCTAAACCCTAAACCCTAAACCCTAAACCCTAAACCCTAAACCCTAAACCCTAAACCCTAAACCCTAAACCCTAAACCCTAAACCCTAAACCCTAAACCCTAAACCCTAAACCCTAAACCCTAAACCCTAAACCCTAAACCCTAAACCCTAAACCCTAAACCCTAAACCCTAAACCCTAAACCCTAAACCCTAAACCCTAAACCCTAAACCCTAAACCCTAAACCCTAAACCCTAAACCCTAAACCCTAAACCCTAAACCCTAAACCCTAAACCCTAAACCCTAAACCCTAAACCCTAAACCCTAAACCCTAAACCCTAAACCCTAAACCCTAAACCCTAAACCCTAAACCCTAAACCCTAAACCCTAAACCCTAAACCCTAAACCCTAAACCCTAAACCCTAAACCCTAAACCCTAAACCCTAAACCCTAAACCCTAAACCCTAAACCCTAAACCCTAAACCCTAAACCCTAAACCCTAAACCCTAAACCCTAAACCCTAAACCCTAAACCCTAAACCCTAAACCCTAAACCCTAAACCCTAAACCCTAAACCCTAAACCCTAAACCCT
Organism: Citrus x changshan-huyou; assembly: GCA_039657385.1. NCBI lineage: Eukaryota > Viridiplantae > Streptophyta > Magnoliopsida > Sapindales > Rutaceae > Citrus > Citrus x changshan-huyou. Next base: position 14,624,332 of record CM077551.1, on the reverse strand, counting down.
AAACCCTAAACCCTAAACCCTAAACCCTAAACCCTAAACCCTAAACCCTAAACCCTAAACCCTAAACCCTAAACCCTAAACCCTAAACCCTAAACCCTAAACCCTAAACCCTAAACCCTAAACCCTAAACCCTAAACCCTAAACCCTAAACCCTAAACCCTAAACCCTAAACCCTAAACCCTAAACCCTAAACCCTAAACCCTAAACCCTAAACCCTAAACCCTAAACCCTAAACCCTAAACCCTAAACCCTAAACCCTAAACCCTAAACCCTAAACCCTAAACCCTAAACCCTAAACCCTAAACCCTAAACCCTAAACCCTAAACCCTAAACCCTAAACCCTAAACCCTAAACCCTAAACCCTAAACCCTAAACCCTAAACCCTAAACCCTAAACCCTAAACCCTAAACCCTAAACCCTAAACCCTAAACCCTAAACCCTAAACCCTAAACCCTAAACCCTAAACCCTAAACCCTAAACCCTAAACCCTAAACCCTAAACCCTAAACCCTAAACCCTAAACCCTAAACCCTAAACCCTAAACCCTAAACCCTAAACCCTAAACCCTAAACCCTAAACCCTAAACCCTAAACCCTAAACCCTAAACCCTAAACCCTAAACCCTAAACCCTAAACCCTAAACCCTAAACCCTAAACCCTAAACCCTAAACCCTAAACCCTAAACCCTAAACCCTAAACCCTAAACCCTAAACCCTAAACCCTAAACCCTAAACCCTAAACCCTAAACCCTAAACCCTAAACCCTAAACCCTAAACCCTAAACCCTAAACCCTAAACCCTAAACCCTAAACCCTAAACCCTAAACCCTAAACCCTAAACCCTAAACCCTAAACCCTAAACCCTAAACCCTAAACCCTAAACCCTAAACCCTAAACCCTAAACCCTAAACCCTAAACCCTAAACCCTAAACCCTAAACCCTAAACCCTAAACCCTAAACCCTAAACCCTAAACCCTAAACCCTAAACCCTAAACCCTAAACCCTAAACCCTAAACCCTAAACCCTAAACCCTAAACCCTAAACCCTAAACCCTAAACCCTAAACCCTAAACCCTAAACCCTAAACCCTAAACCCTAAACCCTAAACCCTAAACCCTAAACCCTAAACCCTAAACCCTAAACCCTAAACCCTAAACCCTAAACCCTAAACCCTAAACCCTAAACCCTAAACCCTAAACCCTAAACCCTAAACCCTAAACCCTAAACCCTAAACCCTAAACCCTAAACCCTAAACCCTAAACCCTAAACCCTAAACCCTAAACCCTAAACCCTAAACCCTAAACCCTAAACCCTAAACCCTAAACCCTAAACCCTAAACCCTAAACCCTAAACCCTAAACCCTAAACCCTAAACCCTAAACCCTAAACCCTAAACCCTAAACCCTAAACCCTAAACCCTAAACCCTAAACCCTAAACCCTAAACCCTAAACCCTAAACCCTAAACCCTAAACCCTAAACCCTAAACCCTAAACCCTAAACCCTAAACCCTAAACCCTAAACCCTAAACCCTAAACCCTAAACCCTAAACCCTAAACCCTAAACCCTAAACCCTAAACCCTAAACCCTAAACCCTAAACCCTAAACCCTAAACCCTAAACCCTAAACCCTAAACCCTAAACCCTAAACCCTAAACCCTAAACCCTAAACCCTAAACCCTAAACCCTAAACCCTAAACCCTAAACCCTAAACCCTAAACCCTAAACCCTAAACCCTAAACCCTAAACCCTAAACCCTAAACCCTAAACCCTAAACCCTAAACCCTAAACCCTAAACCCTAAACCCTAAACCCTAAACCCTAAACCCTAAACCCTAAACCCTAAACCCTAAACCCTAAACCCTAAACCCTAAACCCTAAACCCTAAACCCTAAACCCTAAACCCTAAACCCTAAACCCTAAACCCTAAACCCTAAACCCTAAACCCTAAACCCTAAACCCTAAACCCTAAACCCTAAACCCTAAACCCTAAACCCTAAACCCTAAACCCTAAACCCTAAACCCTAAACCCTAAACCCTAAACCCTAAACCCTAAACCCTAAACCCTAAACCCTAAACCCTAAACCCTAAACCCTAAACCCTAAACCCTAAACCCTAAACCCTAAACCCTAAACCCTAAACCCTAAACCCTAAACCCTAAACCCTAAACCCTAAACCCTAAACCCTAAACCCTAAACCCTAAACCCTAAACCCTAAACCCTAAACCCTAAACCCTAAACCCTAAACCCTAAACCCTAAACCCTAAACCCTAAACCCTAAACCCTAAACCCTAAACCCTAAACCCTAAACCCTAAACCCTAAACCCTAAACCCTAAACCCTAAACCCTAAACCCTAAACCCTAAACCCTAAACCCTAAACCCTAAACCCTAAACCCTAAACCCTAAACCCTAAACCCTAAACCCTAAACCCTAAACCCTAAACCCTAAACCCTAAACCCTAAACCCTAAACCCTAAACCCTAAACCCTAAACCCTAAACCCTAAACCCTAAACCCTAAACCCTAAACCCTAAACCCTAAACCCTAAACCCTAAACCCTAAACCCTAAACCCTAAACCCTAAACCCTAAACCCTAAACCCTAAACCCTAAACCCTAAACCCTAAACCCTAAACCCTAAACCCTAAACCCTAAACCCTAAACCCTAAACCCTAAACCCTAAACCCTAAACCCTAAACCCTAAACCCTAAACCCTAAACCCTAAACCCTAAACCCTAAACCCTAAACCCTAAACCCTAAACCCTAAACCCTAAACCCTAAACCCTAAACCCTAAACCCTAAACCCTAAACCCTAAACCCTAAACCCTAAACCCTAAACCCTAAACCCTAAACCCTAAACCCTAAACCCTAAACCCTAAACCCTAAACCCTAAACCCTAAACCCTAAACCCTAAACCCTAAACCCTAAACCCTAAACCCTAAACCCTAAACCCTAAACCCTAAACCCTAAACCCTAAACCCTAAACCCTAAACCCTAAACCCTAAACCCTAAACCCTAAACCCTAAACCCTAAACCCTAAACCCTAAACCCTAAACCCTAAACCCTAAACCCTAAACCCTAAACCCTAAACCCTAAACCCTAAACCCTAAACCCTAAACCCTAAACCCTAAACCCTAAACCCTAAACCCTAAACCCTAAACCCTAAACCCTAAACCCTAAACCCTAAACCCTAAACCCTAAACCCTAAACCCTAAACCCTAAACCCTAAACCCTAAACCCTAAACCCTAAACCCTAAACCCTAAACCCTAAACCCTAAACCCTAAACCCTAAACCCTAAACCCTAAACCCTAAACCCTAAACCCTAAACCCTAAACCCTAAACCCTAAACCCTAAACCCTAAACCCTAAACCCTAAACCCTAAACCCTAAACCCTAAACCCTAAACCCTAAACCCTAAACCCTAAACCCTAAACCCTAAACCCTAAACCCTAAACCCTAAACCCTAAACCCTAAACCCTAAACCCTAAACCCTAAACCCTAAACCCTAAACCCTAAACCCTAAACCCTAAACCCTAAACCCTAAACCCTAAACCCTAAACCCTAAACCCTAAACCCTAAACCCTAAACCCTAAACCCTAAACCCTAAACCCTAAACCCTAAACCCTAAACCCTAAACCCTAAACCCTAAACCCTAAACCCTAAACCCTAAACCCTAAACCCTAAACCCTAAACCCTAAACCCTAAACCCTAAACCCTAAACCCTAAACCCTAAACCCTAAACCCTAAACCCTAAACCCTAAACCCTAAACCCTAAACCCTAAACCCTAAACCCTAAACCCTAAACCCTAAACCCTAAACCCTAAACCCTAAACCCTAAACCCTAAACCCTAAACCCTAAACCCTAAACCCTAAACCCTAAACCCTAAACCCTAAACCCTAAACCCTAAACCCTAAACCCTAAACCCTAAACCCTAAACCCTAAACCCTAAACCCTAAACCCTAAACCCTAAACCCTAAACCCTAAACCCTAAACCCTAAACCCTAAACCCTAAACCCTAAACCCTAAACCCTAAACCCTAAACCCTAAACCCTAAACCCTAAACCCTAAACCCTAAACCCTAAACCCTAAACCCTAAACCCTAAACCCTAAACCCTAAACCCTAAACCCTAAACCCTAAACCCTAAACCCTAAACCCTAAACCCTAAACCCTAAACCCTAAACCCTAAACCCTAAACCCTAAACCCTAAACCCTAAACCCTAAACCCTAAACCCTAAACCCTAAACCCTAAACCCTAAACCCTAAACCCTAAACCCTAAACCCTAAACCCTAAACCCTAAAACCCTAAAACCCTAAACCCTAAACCCTAAACCCTAAACCCTAAACCCTAAACCCTAAACCCTAAACCCTAAACCCTAAACCCTAAACCCTAAACCCTAAACCCTAAACCCTAAACCCTAAACCCTAAACCCTAAACCCTAAACCCTAAACCCTAAACCCTAAACCCTAAACCCTAAACCCTAAACCCTAAACCCTAAACCCTAAACCCTAAACCCTAAACCCTAAACCCTAAACCCTAAACCCTAAACCCTAAACCCTAAACCCTAAACCCTAAACCCTAAACCCTAAACCCTAAACCCTAAACCCTAAACCCTAAACCCTAAACCCTAAACCCTAAACCCTAAACCCTAAACCCTAAACCCTAAACCCTAAACCCTAAACCCTAAACCCTAAACCCTAAACCCTAAACCCTAAAACCCTAAAACCCTAAACCCTAAACCCTAAACCCTAAACCCTAAACCCTAAACCCTAAACCCTAAACCCTAAACCCTAAACCCTAAACCCTAAACCCTAAACCCTAAAACCCTAAACCCTAAACCCTAAACCCTAAACCCTAAACCCTAAACCCTAAACCCTAAACCCTAAACCCTAAACCCTAAACCCTAAACCCTAAACCCTAAACCCTAAACCCTAAACCCTAAACCCTAAACCCTAAACCCTAAACCCTAAACCCTAAACCCTAAACCCTAAACCCTAAACCCTAAACCCTAAACCCTAAACCCTAAACCCTAAACCCTAAACCCTAAACCCTAAACCCTAAACCCTAAACCCTAAACCCTAAACCCTAAACCCTAAACACCCTAAACCCTAAACCCTAAACCCTAAAAACCCTAAACCCTAAACCCTAAACCCTAAACCCTAAAAACCCTATACCCTAAATACCCTATACCCTATACCCTATACCCTATACCCTAAACCCTATACCCTATAAACCCTATACCCTAAACCCTATACCCTATAAACCCTATACCCCATACCCTATACCCCATACCCTATACCCTATACCCCATACCCTATACCCCATACCCTAAACCCTATAAACCCTAAACCCTATAAACCCTAAACCCTATAAACCCCAAACCATAAACCCTAAAACCCAAAACCCTAAAACCCTAAACCCCTAAACCCTAAACCCTAAACCCTAAAACCCTAAACCCCTAAAACCCTAAAACGCAAAAACACTAAACCCTAAAACCGGAAAACCCTAAACCCTAAACCCTAAAACCCTAAACCCTAAACCCTAAAACCCTAAACCCTAAAACCCTAAACCCCAAAACCCCGAACCCCGAACCCCGAACCCCGAACCCTAAACCCAAGCCCTAAACCCTAAAACCCTAAACCCTAACCCCTAAACCCTAAACTAATTTTACCATTAAACATTTAGTTAATTGGAATATGAAGTTTAGGACCGCCAACTTCATATTGTAATGCTCTAGTTAATAATTAAAATTTTATTAAGTTAGTGATTGTAGATTTCATGTTAACATTAGAAGGGTGGAATTATTTTAGGTTCAATAATAATGGTTTCATGTTATAGTCAATGATTTTAGGTTAAACATTTAGAATATTTTTAGTTAATGGTCTGTAAATATACGGATGTGATGTTTCGGGTTCAGTGTCGTACTCAAAGTAAGACTGTAATATACTTTGTTCTCTAGTATATAGTGATTATACATATATCAATGCATACTAAGTTAAACTCTATTAAAAAATGCATGGAACAAGCTCGTGGATGGTGCAAGGTTGTATTGCATTAAATTACTTTTCATGTTACATAAATATAATATTGTAGTCGACGTTATTATCCTATATTATAATAACTAATAAAAATGATTATTCAGTTTCTTATAATATAATAAGCTTAAACTATATAACAACATATTGTAATATTTAATTATTTATTAATGGTTTAGTATTACGTTAAAACATTTCGCAAGCCAATAGCCTAATATAACTATTTGTAGGTTTAATTAAAAAATGAATAACAAACCCCGCAAATATTAATGCATCTAAAATAGTATGAATTTAATTTGAACGGTATTATATAAACTATAAATATAGCATAAAATTTAATTTGTTAAATAATACAGTTCATAATTATTCGAAAACAATGATATATCATAATACAATTCAAGATAATGCAATATAGCCAAAAAAATTATGTTAATAGTCCACAGTGCTTACAATTGAATATGTTGTAATGTTAATTGTAACTGTCTCATTTTTATTTTTTTAATGATTAAATACAATAACATAAAATTAATATATTTAAAAATGGATATTATATTTCAATAATGATTTCAAATCTATTTGTTACTATGAAAATAATTAATGGACTATGAATTGTAGGAATTGAATTACATAAAATATAGTTACTCTAATTACTATCTTATTCTAAAAAACAAAATTAGAATTATTTTTCTTTAAAAAATGCTATAACTTTAAAATCCAGCTTATTTGCCAAAATCTTCCCATTTTTTGGTTCGCCCTCCACAAAAGGGCTTCAAGCCTGTTGATTAGGTTGCCCAACATTCTAAACAAAACAATTCAGCCGTTGTTCCATCCATTATCACTTCTGGACATATTAAATATCATCCATTAGATAAGATTTTAACATATTCAGTGGTTGAGATTTTGTTGACTGTAAGTTACATTTAACGTAACTTAGGGATTGCCTACAAAAATGAAGCTATTATAATGAATGATATGCTAACATATAATCGAACATAATGGTAATAACATATGCTTTGTAATATTACATTATTGTTCCATTAGTTTTTTGTTGATTATAACAGTTACCAACTGTAGTTGTTCATAACAATAGAAACAATTAGTTCATCAATAAGTTTTAATAAGATTATTCATCGTTTTATTATTCTTCCATGTATACAGCATGTGTGTTAAGATGGACCATGTGTACATAACACCAGCAACGATACAATGGGTCGTTCGTACATAACATTCATGCCAAGGATACAATCGGCCATGGGCCTAACGAGAGAGATGGCAAGGATACAATATCTTCGTTGTGTCCACGACATTGGCATAAGCACAAAAGTGGAAGCAATATATCATTGTCATGAAGGAAAACGACGTTGTTTATGTACAGTGATGTTATCTTAATAATAATAAATCGATAGGTAAGACAAAATGTCTATATCTGTAGTCATTAATATCGAAACCGTCGTCCACCTCATTGTTGTTGCCAATTCGAAGGTTGAGACGATCTGCAGCCATACGTGCTTGGGAGTGCATTCTTAAATTCAGGCAAGTGAATCGCTAGTCCGTTTTTCTTATATACCCAATATTGAAGTGTAAATTAGATTATTTACCCATTTTTTACAGAAAGGGTTCCATTTCTAGGGTTTCCATTGTGGGGTTTACCTATGGTGCAACCGTGGTACCATACCACAGTCGCACCATAGCTGAATCCTCAATTATGCATATATGCGTATATTAATCGATTACAGCCCGAAAAAATTGTTTAAACTCGTTTATTCGGTATTTTTGTGCAATCCAGTATATTGTTGATTAATGTTATAATTTTGATGTTAATTTCAACGGTAATTTAAACTATTGCATGTTTGCTTGCAACAAAACATCAGCTCTTTCTTGGGGATTATACTATGATCATTTGGTATGTTCTGCTTGGTGTATGTGTGTGGTTGCGCGTGTGCAAATGAAAAATGATTTCTGAATAGCCAATTTTCGTCATACAAGTGTATGTATGAATATACTTCGTTGCTGGCATTGAAATTATTTTGTTTTGTATTTTCGGCAGAATTGATAACTAAAGTTTTATGATGCGTGGTTTGAGATTCAGTGGTAGGAATATTAAGAAATTCAAGAGAGTGGCACATTAACGTGCTGTGGATAGAATTAGCACCTTACCCTACTTACTCATGTGCCATATTCTTTCATACATACCAACGAAATATAAAGTGGCAACTTGCATTCTATCACAAAGGCGGAAGCATGTATGGACTTCCCTACGAAATCTTTCGTTTAATGATAGGCTTTGCATGAACCTTGAGAGTTCCACCCACAGTACAATTGCAGGGTTTGCTGAATTTGTGCATACAATTTTCCGTCGCCCCGACCTAACAAAGATCGCCAAGTTATTTATCCATTGTAGTAGACCGATTGATTTTTCGAGTTTGAAAATTTGGATCACTTCGGCACTTTTACAGTTTGTTGGTCAGATTGAGCTGTATCTTGGGCAGCAAAGTTGCATTGAGTTACTGGACCGAATTGCCGCTTCAGAGACACTTGAAGTTCTTAAGTTCCAATCAGATTGGGTGATTAAAATTCTTCTAACTGGATACTGTTTTCCCAGTCTAAAGGTTCTGCATATGTACCTACTACATCCGGAAAACAACTTCACGAAGAACATCATACTCAATTGCCCTAGGCTGGAAGATCTATGTATTAAGGCTATTTTGCCACTTGCCGAGGATAAGCTAAACTTCCTCATTTCATCGTCTACACTGAAGAAGTTTGTCTTGACTGTAGCAGTAGAGGATTTGTTTTTAATCAGATCGACTACACAGTGACATCACAACGCCAAATCTGTAATGTCTGCATATTACTGCTGACGTGTTGGGACAGTTTAAGTTACACGATGTACATTCCGTGAATGAAGTTAAATTCGTAATATCTTATGGGGAATTGGCACAAGGCGATCCGAACCATATGGTATGGCTTCTAAAGGGTGTGACTGCAACCAAGTCTCTGACTGTATCTATCGGCATCGTGTCTGTAAGTATGCCCTATAAAGTGCACTTCGGTACATGTGCTGTGTATTGATATGGCCATATCATTGATATTGTAATCTTTGTCTTTCTCATATCAAGCATGAAGACGAGATAATATGCTCATTATACTTGGGTAAAATAGTTTGTATCCGTTATTATGGTCGACGAAGTAGGAAAAAAAGTTTAGAAATTCTAGTTGGCACAACAAAGGCCACTACTGATAAGGTTTATTTGTATAACGGTTCATTAATAAATTTAACAGCATAAGTTCTGTTCTATGTTGACAGGCCCTGAATTTATGTTACGAGAGCTTCAAGCCCTCCTTCCCTAATTTGACAGAGTTGGAAGTGACAGTTGGACCATTTGGATGGTGAATTCTGCCAATCATCCTAAAGAGTTCACCGATGTTAAAAACTCTTGTCTTACACAAGGTGAGGGTGTCATGATCGTTGATGGCGTTCAACTGTTTTTCTTACTTTAAGTCGTGAGTTTATGATATCTAACTGCATTGCAACCTCATCATCTACACCAACTAACTACGCCCGCATTTGGAATATGTAAAAGAATATTGGCGCAACTCTAAAAAGATCTAGAGGTTGGGAATTTAATAAAACTATTTTTTGGCTCCCACTGTATCTGTTTATTTTGTAAATAAAAGAATATTTAAGAGGCACTGACAAGTAAAAAATTGGACGAGGTTGCATGATTATGTTAAGGGTGAACTAATATGGCAGTTGAGAAACAATTTTTATACCTATGCCAAGCATAAATAAGCAAAACTTGCATAACTTCAATCCATCTTTGAGTTCAATTAGTACAAAAAGCATTGGACTAGGACTACAAGATAAAATGAAAATTTCAGGTCCAGGCCAAAGTATCAGTATCATAAAATATGCAAAGTTCAAAGGAGACGTTATTTCAGCTAACACCATGCACCGATATAATATTTCAGGAACAACCGCTAACAGAAAAATTAAAAATTGACGGCAATGTAAACTCATAAATGATAAAGTTCAGTAGTGAGACACTACGACATCCACAATGGAAACTTGATTGTTCTATGCCAGCAACAAAACATGAGTTGTTTATCAGTGACGATTGTCAGTGGTTGATTATGTTTTTTCGAATGATGAACTGCAATTGTCAAACCCAACGTTTTTGCTTTTCGAAAAGCATAGATGTACTTATACAATAGAACGTCAAAGCAAATCCGGCTAATGGCGGCGACCATGGCCCATTTGGCTCGCACTCCAAAGCTGCTGTAAGCGTTTTTTTTCAATCGCTTCATAAATTGAATGGGCTTCATCGTTAAGACGCCATCGATGCTTCTCAGCCTTGAAATGAACCTTGTCCTTCAAACAGTTGAAATTGTATCTCATGAGATCTATCACAATGTGTGCCCTCTCACTATCTGAATCAAACTTTATCTGAATGAAATGCACAAACACAATAATTATAAGGCGGCAAAAATTGCTCCAATATATAAATATTATTAACGGCATGGGTTATAGCATTGAACAGTTAAAAATTTTACGCACCTCTGCCTGAGAAAGGCACGACCAGATTTGTTACATATACTGGCATGTCTGGTATAAAGTTAGATTACGAACTCGCTCATGTTTAACCTTCCCGATAAATAATTTGAGCCACAATGCTACAACGTCATCTCAATGAATCGTAGCTACAGGAACATCCGTCAATCGGTAGATTAATGTAATAGCAAAAGTAATATTTGACACTTCCTTTTAAAACAAAGGAGGATTATTTGTAGCAACAGTGGTTCATTTATTTATTTATTTACTTTTGCGAGAAAGTACACTCCATTGGCAGCTAGATTGGTAACTCACCGCTCGTTTGCATTCAACAACGAACATTTATGACTTCATTGCACTGGGCAGTGGATCTCATATCTCCACCCGCATTTCATATATTAATACAACCAATAAGTGCCAGTATGTAAAACCATGGTTCACCGGAACAAAAATCTACTAATGATTGCAAAACCAGTGTGAAATAAACTGACAGATAACATCAAAATTAACTAAAAACGAGGTTTGATGATTGCTTAAGTAAATAATGCTTACTTGCTTACACGAACCAATATGCGACGGGTATAAATCACCACTAATAAATTGTTTAACACCAAAAGTAAGGTCGGCGAGGTCCCCACTAACGTTATCCTGTAATTGTACAGTTTATAGAACATCAATGTTATCATATCCCAAACAAAAATTGTAGGCAATGGAAATAATAGGTTGCCAAACTTGAAAACCAAATTTCGTTTAAACTTGTAAATGTAATTGCAAGCACAATTTCTCAACTGACATGCATAGTACACAGATGCACCATACTGAATGAACACACGAAATTTTATGTTAAATTATCCCTTAGGGGATAAAATTCCAATATTGCAATATAACAGATAGTCCTTACAACAGAATACGCTGGCAAAAAAAAGCTGAAATTACACTCGCTTTCGTAGATAACAATTCTAAGACAACAGAAACAATTTGAAAAGTATGAGTATTAACACTTTCATGTAAAGGGTATCAACTTCATTCAACATATAAAAAAAATAACAAAAACATCAGACCCCATTAAATTCCAAGAGCAATCATTATTCATATATATTATTCATACAAGTACAACACTTGACAGAAGGTGGTTGTACCTTCACATTGATTGTACTTCTAGGAGATAGAGATATAATATCATGTCTGATGATGCAATTAAAGTTCGTCTTAAAAACTATTTCCCTGCGATGCAAATTCTATCATCAAGACATTTTTGCCACATTATTGATTTCCTACAATTAAGTTCGTTTATTCGAAGCTCGAACACAATCAAGTAACTTTTTATATGCATGCAAGTATTAGTTCAACGTCATAAATAATACGTTACCCTTTATTCAAATTTTCATCCATGCAGAAGTTAATCAATATATCGTCATCAGTACTCAAAGGTCTTCGCATCAGATATAGTCCAACCCGATAACGTGCTCTGCCTGTGCCTATCTGAATAAGTGGTGACTTTGGATGAACTACATTCCTAATCTTTTTATTCGGTTCTAAACACTTCTGCACCACAGCAGGTGACCAAAAGAGACATGTCGAGCATCAATTTGAGTGGAGCACTTAAGAGTTAATCAACTAACAACCTTTCTAGTCAAATTGTTGGCTCCAGTAGCATGCTCTAATTAGCTGCATACAAAACACAATGAAAGTATATTTTTCTAGTATGGTCATCCTACTCTATTTTATAGGTTTCACTCTAAATGAGTGGAAAACGACATCATTAGATAAACAGCAAGTTATATGCAACATGAAGCCAACCGTGATAGGAGCTCTTTTCTTATCAGAGATAATGAGTAGATGTTCCAGTAATATTGGATTTTTAAATTTTATAGTAGTTTCTTATGCACTTAATTTTTTTTAAGATTAATCTTAAGTGACCATAAATTGTTGACCTTGAATGGAATGCTTGAATTATTTAATAAAATAAGAGGTGATAGTAGAGTGAATAATGAGTGGAGGTATGTGATGATTGTGGTAGGGGGGAGTAAGGGGAGGGGAACTTGAAAAAGTAAGTAAATCTAATTTGAGATCAATGCTGAGAAAATAAGAAAACAAGAGAAAAGTATTAAAATACATAGAATTTAAAAATCCTCATATTGTTGGTTTTGATATTGAAAGCCAAGCAACAATGCCCCAAGTACGAACCATCATCAACATGTACTTGTTTTTTTTTAAGATTAATCTTAAGTGACCATAAATTGTTGACCTTGAATAGAATACTAAAATTATTTAATCGGGTAAGGGAGGAGTAAGGGGAGGGAAACTTGACAAAGTAAGTAAATATAGTTTGAGAGGAATGATGAGAAATAAGAAAATAAGAGAAAAGTATTAAAATATATTGAATTTAAAAGTATCTCTATTGTTGGCTTTAATATTGAAAGCCAAGCAATAGGTTGTGCATGCTTTAATGTCAGCTATGACTTAAGGAAAATGAATATGCAAGATGTATGTAGAGATGTAATAGGTGTAACAACGTTTTTTAATAGTGATTTGGGTCATTATATTAAAAAAATTAAAAAGAAATGTAATGTGCAAGGGTGATTACTTAGTGTTCCACTTCTACTAGCTAAGAGAAATAGAACATGTTTAATCGATTTTGAAGATGTAAAAGCTTTTTTTAAAAATTGTTGATGAAAGTACCATCGATGAAGAATAATCTTTCGTATAAAATTTACTCAAATAATGGTCATATCCAGTGTTAAGTATCTAAACCGCAAAGTACAATTAATAAATGATAAGAACATATGGTAAAGATGATATGTGAGGAAAGGATTAAGAGCATAAATGTTTGAAGCTACTGTATACTTTCCCAACCATTGTTATATTTCCAGTCTTAAACAATTGCAAAAAAGTGCAGTTTTAAAAAACAAAACAGCAAAATGTGTTCACTGCTGATCATCTTCTCCATCGTCTTGCCAATCGTCTTCTTGATAATCCTTCACATAAATTTTTTCGCAAATAATCCTGAAATTGAAGACATTATGTTAACAAACAACACGCTAATAAAAAAAATTGAAGAGTAGACCGTATAATTAAAATGTGCTTACATAATAGTCTTTTTTCTTGCATTCCATTCTGCATAACCTATCATTAAAGAATATAAATAAGTACTGACAGTTCATCAGTGAATACATAAGTAAAGTATAAAGATGATTTTACCAGTGATGTCTTGCAAGTAGCATTCCATCTGCATAATTGAAGCCTTCATATGCGCACTGTCTGTCTTCTCAAAGTCTGCAGTGCACTTGTTACGAATCACAAGATCCCTAGGACGGAGATGTCTACTTCTTTTGGATGAGAGATGCTCATTCGTGAACGCAAAGTGATTATTCCGCAGCGACTGTACTTTCTTCAATAATTGTACAAATGCCTTTATATCTCCAAAATTCATTGAACATTCTCTATTTCTTTTAACTAGGAGAAATGGAACACTGAGCAACCACCCTTGCTCATTGAATTTTTTTTTATCTTTTCAATATACCAACCCAAATCACAGTTAGAGAAAGCCGCTAAACCTATTACATTTATATATACATTTTCTATGTCCATTTTTCATAAGTCCTGAGTCACAACAAAACACGAACAGCCTGTTTTTTGGCTTCCATTGTCAAAGCTAACTATGTGTGGATTTTTAAATTCTATACTTTTTAATAATTTTCTCTCATTTTCTTGGTCTCTCAATATTCCCTTAAACTTATATATACTTCTTTTTTCCAGTTCCCCTCCTCCTACGCCCCTCTCATCACTGTCATCACCTCTTTCCCTCTTGAATAATTCCATTCTTCCATTCAAGATTAATGGCATGTGGTCCATCAAAATTAATCTAGGAAAAAAAATTCAAGTGTGTAAGAAACAAAAAAACAGCTAAAAACAATGGCAAAAAATAGTTCTCTTATACATTCTTTAGTATTTTTCTAATTTTGTCCTTAGTTCAAGTATTAGAACATTAACGAAAAAACAGCTAAAAAAGAGAGCCACTACTAATTTTTATATAGTCAAGATTAATTGAATGAACATTAAATTATTTATTTTCTTAGCTTTTAGATCACTAATATCACATCAATGAGGTCCTTGGCTGCTAATCATTCCAATAAAATAAGAAATGATCAATCTTAATAAGGAGCCTTAATCAAATGGGCATTGATGTAACCATTGAACAATCAAATGGGCATTGATGTAACCATTGAACAAACCCAAGGCCACAAGAAAAACAACATGATGTGTTGTTATGTGTGTGTGTGTGTGTGTGTGTGTGACGGAGAGAGTAGCTTGGAAGTAACAATTTGACTTTTTCTTTTTCATTGTCCTCAAAACGCAGTAGCAGAAAACAGAGTGAGGCAGTAGATAAACTTTGAAATTTTTTCATAGACGTATACTTACTCCTGTACGGCTTTATCATAGGGATTGACATGGTAAGACGGGAAGTACTCCTCTGGTTTCTCCTGACATGCTGATAGACATAGTGATTAGATTATAAACATAATGTCACATGGATTTAACATATTAATAATTCAAGTACTTACCATGTAATAGTCGAAGAAATAATTTAGGAGAATGCCGGGTGAATCTCTTTGCCAAGTAAATTGTCAATCTGCATTAAAATTAAAAAAATTTTGGACTCACTCAAAGTTGCGATAATACATAGTTTCAAGTAAATGAAACAATATACAAATCAAGTGAAAATGGACAAGGTATTTAAGAAAAGAAACAAAGCAGTGTTTTTAAGTAGCATAGAGAGCAGATATAGCAGATAAATTATACATTACAATTATCAATTTTGTAATTTTATAGATGCTAATAAAAAAAATTATTTTGAAAAGTAAACATTATAATTAAACACAGTATAATATCCATGAACAGTGACGTATGCCCCAAGTACGAACCATCGTAAACATATTATAAGCCTCTTGGAGTATACGTCCTTGTTCATGTATACTACATTGTGTTTAATTATGTTGTTTATTTTTCAAATTTTTTTTATTAGCATGTAATTTGTTAACATAATGTCTTTAATTTGTTAAAAAAATGTTTAATGGATTATTTGAAAGAAAATTAATAAGAAAGATTATTCTTCATCGACGGTACTTTGTTCCACAATTTTAAAAAGCCATTTACATCTTCAAAATCCAGTAAACATTTTTTTATTTCTCTTATCAAGTAGAAGTTAGATGCTAAGGAACCGCCATTGCACATTATATTTCATTTTAATATTTTAATATAAGGACCCAAATCACTATTAGAAAAGTTGTTACACCTATTACATCTTAACATATAGCCTGTTGTAAACTACCATTATTCACTAGTGTTTAATCTACAGCTTCTTGCAAGTAGCATTCCATCTGCATAATTGAATCCTTCATATGCGCACTGTTTGTCTTCTCAAATTCTGCAGTGCACTTGTTACGAATCATAAGATCCCTATGACGGAGATGTCTACTTCTTTTGGATGAGAGATGCTCATTCGTGAACGCAAAGTGATTATTCCGCATCGACTGTACTTTCTTCAATAATTGTACAAATGCCTTTATATCTCCAAAATTCATTGAACATTCTCTATTTCTTTTATCTAGGAGAAGTGGAACACTGAGCAACCACCCTTGCTCATTGAATTTTTTTTTATCTTTTCAATATACCAACCTAAATCACAGTTAGAGAAAGCCGCTAAACCTATTACATTGTTATATACATTTTCTATGTCCATTTTTCCTAAGTCCTGAGTCACATCAAAACACGAACAGCCTGTTTTTTGGCTTCCATTGTCAAAGCTAACTATGTGCGGATTTTTAAATTCTATACTTTTTAATACTTTTCTCTCATTTTCTTGGTCTCTCAATATTTCCTTAAACTTATATATACTTCTTTTTTTAAGTTCCCCTCCTCCTACGCCCCCCTCATTACTGTCATCACCTCTTTCCCTCTTGAATAATTCCATTCTTCCATTCAAGATTAATGGCATGTGGTCCATCAAAATTAATCTAGAAAAAAAAATCCAAGTGTGTAAGAAACAACAAAATAGTTAAAAACAATGGCAAAAAATAGTTCTCTTATAAATTCTTTAGTATTTTTCTAATTTTGTCCTTAGTTCAAGAATTAGAACATTAACGAAAAAACAGCTAAAAAAGAGAGCCACTAATAATTTTTATATAGTCAAGATTAATTTAATGAACATTAAATTATTGATTTTCTTCGCTTTTAGATCACTAATATCACATCAATGGGGTCCTTGGCTGCTAATCATTCCAATAAGATAAGAAATGATCAATCTTAATAAGGAGCCTTAATCAAATGGGCATTAATGTAACCATTGAACAATCAAATGGGCATTGATGTAACCATTGAACAAACCCAAGGCCACAAGAAAAACAACATGATGTGTTGTTATATGTGTGTGTGTGTTTGTGTGTGTGTGACGGAGAGAGTAGCTTGGAAGTAACAATTTGACTTTTTTTTTTCATTGTCCTCAAAACGCAGTAGCAGAAAACAGAGTGAGGCAGTAGATAAACTTTGAAATTTTTTCATAGACGTATACTTACTCCTGTACGGCTTTATCATAGGGATTGACATGGCAAGAGGGGAAGTACTCCTCTGGTTTCTCCTGACATGCTGATAGACATAGTGATTAGATTATAAACATAATGTCACATGGATTTAACATATTGATAATTCAAGTACTTACCATGTAATAGTCGAAGAAATAGTTTAGGAGAATGCCAGGTGAATCTCTTTGCTAAGTAAATTATCATTCTACATTAAAATTAAAAAAATTTTGAACCCACTCAAAGTTGCGATAATACATAGTTTCAAGTAAATGAAACAATCTACAAATCAAGTGAAAATGGACAAGGTATTTAAGAAAAGAAACAAAGCAGTGTTTTTAAATAGCATAGAGAGCAGATATAGCAGATAAATTATGCATTACAATTATCAATTTTGTAATTTTATAAATGCTAAACAAAAAAATTATTTTGAAAAGTAAACATTATAATTAAACACAGTATAATATACATGAACAGTGACGTATGCCCCAAGTACGAAACATCGTAAATGTTGAATGTTAGAAAATGCATATTTATAAAGGAGAAAACCGTCATTTTACATTTCAAGTCTTACTAACAACCCTTACTTTTATGTATTTAACCTTCTTGTTATTTAATTACATGTGTTTTATTTTAATGAAGTATTTTATGTATTTTAGGGGCATCATAGTCATTTCACAATAAACGAGAAATCAGATGGCAAAACGGACATCACTTTTGAACTCAGGACGGTCGAAAACCTTAGGAGGAGCATAAAAGGAAAAATGACACTGTTCACTTGTACGCATATCAGTGGACGAAAAATCTCGCATACGGTGCATGCATCACACAGGATTATTTTCAACCAAACCGCGTTACTGTTCATCCGGGTCAAACCGCGTTACTGTTCAAAGACGGGTCAAACCGTGGACTGTTGACTGATGACGTGGCGCAATCCTGAGCGTCCAAACTGTTTTTAATCCGATTGCCATGATTTACTCCATGTATCTATAAAAAGGGGGCCTCCCCCCCTAATTTGATATCTCTGAATCCATTTTTGGGATCCATTTTCTGTAATTCCCTCTCCATCTTGTATTTTCTTCGTATTTTAATAAATTCCCATTTTGCCCCTAGTTCAACTATGAGTGGCTAATTTTCTTTCAAGCTTGGGTTGAAGGTGAAGTCTCAACATGTGTCATGGGCTTAATTTGGTAAATTTATTTTCTCTTCCCCTCTAATTTTTGTGGATGTTTTGACTTCTCGTCGACAAATAATAATAGTCTTGTCTAGATACCGCCTTGGTTACACCGGCTCTCTAGTATAAGGTTATTATTATTTGGCACGATAAGCCCTTAGCACCATATTGATTAGAGCGTGGTTCATGAGGTGTGGATTCCCCCCTCATGATTTAATTGGCATTAATACGGATTATTTAGCCCATGATGCATGTTGATACGGATCCAGATACCCAAGTACGTCATTTCAATAGAATTCTCTTCAATTTCTTCTCGCCATTTCAATACCAATTTTAGAATTTATTCTCGCCATTTTAATTTAAGTTGTAGCATATTTCAAATCATTTCCACCATAATTCCAACCACCCATTTACAAAATTAATTCTATATATAATTAAAATCCACCTCCTCGTGGGATCGACACTCGTCACCATTGATCTACACTACAATAGATTCGTGCGCTTGCGAGTACATTAAAATTTGCACAACAATAAACATATTATAAACCTCTTGGGGTATACGTCGTTCATGTATACTACACTGTGTTTAATTATGTTGTTTATTCTTCAAATTGTTTTTTATTAGCATGTAATTTGTTAACATAATGTCTTCAATTTCTGGATTATTTGAGAGAAAATTAATATGAAATATTATTCTTCATCGACGGTACTTTCTTCCACAATTTTAAAAAGTCATTTACATCTTCAAAATCCAGTAAACTTTTTTTATTTCTCTTATCAAGTAGAAGTTAGATGCTAAGGAACCGCCAGTGCATATTATATTTTATTTTAATATTTTAATATAATGACCCAAATTACTATTAGAAAAGTTGTTACACATATTACATCTTAACATATAGCCTGTTGTACACTACCATTATTCACTAGTGTTTTATCTACAACTTCTTACAGCTTCTTGCAAGTAGCATTCCATCTGCATAATTGAAGCCTTCATATGCGCACTGTCTGTCTTCTCAAAGTCTGCAGTGCACTTGTTACGAATCACAAGATCCCTATGACGGAGATGTCTACTTCTTTTGGATGAGAGATGCTCATTCGTGAACGCAAAATGATTATTCCGCATCGACTGTACTTTCTTCAATAATTGTACAAATGCCTTTATATCTCCAAAATTCATTGAACATTCTCTATTTCTTTTATCTAGGAGAAGTGGAACACTGAGCAACCACCCTTGCTCATTGAATTTTTTTTTATCTTTTCAATATACCAACCCAAATCACAGTTAGACAAAGCCGCTAAACCTATTACATTGTTATATACATTTTCTATGTCCATTTTTCCTAAGTCCTGAGTCACATCAAAACACGAACAGTCTGTTTTTTGGCTTCCATTGTCAAAGCTAACTATGTGTGGATTTTTAAATTCTATACTTTTTAATACTTTTCTCTCATTTTCTTGGTCTCTCAATATTCCCTTAAACTTATATATACTTCTTTTTTTAAGTTCCCCTCCTCCTACGCCTCCCTCATTACTGTCATCACCTCTTTCCCTCTTGAATAATTCCATTCTTCCATTCAAGATTAATGGCATGTGGTCCATTAAAATTAATCTAGAAAAAAAAATCCAAGTGTGTAAGAAACAACAAAATAGCTAAAAACAATGGCAAAAAATAGTTCTTTTATAAATTCTTTAGTATTTTTCTAATTTTGTCCTTAGTTCAAGTATTAGAACATTAACGAAAAAACAGCTAAAAAAGAGAGCCACTAATAATTTTTATATAGTCAAGATTAATTTAATGAACATTAAATTATTGATTTTCTTAGCTTTTAGATCACTAATATCACATCAATGGGGTCCTTGGCTGCTAATCATTCCAATAAGATAAGAAATGATCAATCCTAATAAGGAGCCTTAATCAAATGGGCATTGATGTAACCATTGAACAATCAAATGGGCATTGATGTAACCATTGAACAAACCCAAGGCCACAAGAAAAACAACATGATGTGTTGTTATATGTGTGTGTGTGTGTGTGTGTGTGTGACGGAGAGAGTAGCTTGGAAGTAACAATTTGACTTTTTCTTTTTCATTGTCCTCAAAGCGCAGTAGCAGAAAACAGAGTGAGGCAGTAGATAAACTTTGAAATTTTTTCATAGACGTTTACTTACTCCTGTACGGCTTTATCATAGGGATTGACATGGTAAGACGGGAAGTACTCCTCTGGTTTCTCCTGACATGCTGATAGACATAGTGATTAGATTATAAACATAATGTCACATGGATTTAACATATTAATAATTCAAGAACTTACCATGTAATAGTCGAAGAAATAGTTTAGGAGAATGTCAGGTGAATCTCTTTTGCTAAGTAAATTATCATTCTACATTAAAATTAAAAAAATTTTGAACCCACTCAAAGTTTCGATAATACATAGTTTCAAATAAATGAAACAATCTACAAATCAAGTGAAAATGGACAGGGTATTTAAGAAAAGAAACAAAGCAGTGTTTTTAAGTAGCATATATAGCAGATAAATTATGCATTACAATTATCAATTTTGTAATTTTATAAATGCTAAACAAAAAAATTATTTTGAAAAGTAAACATTATAATTAAACACAGTATAATATACATGAACAGTGACGTATGCCCCAAGTACGAAACATCGTAAACATATTATAAACCTCTTGGGGTATACGTCGTTCATGTATACTACACTGTGTTTAATTATGTTGTTTATTCTTCAAATTTTTTTTTTTAGCATGTAATTTGTTAACATAATGTCTTCAATTTCTGGATTATTTGAGAGAAAATTAATATGAAATATTATTCTAATCGACGGTACTTTCTTCCACAATTTTAAAAAGTCATTTACATCTTCAAAATCCAGTAAACATTTTTTTATTTCTCTTATCAAGTAGAAGTTAGATGCTAAAGAAAAAGCCAGTGCATATTATATTTTATTTTAATATTTTAATATAAGGACCCAAATCACTATTAGAAAAGTTGTTACACATATTACATCTTAACATATAGCCTGTTGTACACTACCATTATTCACTAGTGTTTTATCTACAACTTTTTACAGCTTCTTGCAAGTAGCATTCCATCTGCATAATTGAAGCCTTCATATGCGTACTGTCTGTCTTCTCAAAGTCTGCAGTGCACTTGTTACAAATCACAAGATCCATATGACGGAGATGTCTACTTCTTTTGGATGAGAGATGCTCATTCGTGAACGCAAAGTGATTATTCCGCATCGACTGTACTTTCTTCAATAATTGTACAAATGCCTTTATATCTCCAAAATTCATTGAACATTCTCTATTTCTTTTATCTAGGAGAAGTGGAACACTGAGCAACCACCCTTGCTCATTGAATTTTTTTTTATCTTTTCAATATACCAACCCAAATCACAGTTAGACAAAGCCGCTAAACCTATTACATTGTTATATACATTTTCTATGTCCATTTTTCCTAAGTCCTGAGTCACATCAAAACACGAACAGTCTGTTTTTTGGCTTCCATTGTCAAAGCTAACTATGTGTGGATTTTTAAATTCTATACTTTTTAATACTTTTCTCTCATTTTCTTGGTCTCTCAATATTCCCTTAAACTTATATATACTTCTTTTTTTAAGTTCCCCTCCTCCTACGCCCCCCTCATTACTGTCATCACCTCTTTCCCTCTTGAATAATTCCATTCTTCCATTCAAGATTAATGGCATGTGGTCCATTAAAATTAATCTAGAAAAAAAAATCCAAGTGTGTAAGAAACAACAAAATAGCTAAAAACAATGGCAAAAAATAGTTCTCTTATAAATTCTTTAGTATTTTTCTAATTTTGTCCTTAGTTCAAGTATTAGAACATTAACGAAAAAACAGCTAAAAAAGAGAGCCACTAATAATTTTTATATAGTCAAGATTAATTTAATGAACATTAAATTATTGATTTTCTTAGCTTTTAGATCACTAATATCACATCAATGGGGTCATTGGCTGCTAATCATTCCAATAAGATAAGAAATGATCAATCTTAATAAGGAGCCTTAATCAAATGGGCATTAATGTAACCATTGAACAATCAAATGGACATTGATGTAACCATTGAACAATCAAATGGGCATTGATGTAACCATTGAACAATCAAATGGGCATTGATGTAACCATTGAACAAACCCAAGGCCACAAGAAAAACAACATGATGTGTTGTTATATGTGTGTGTGTGTGTGTGTGTGACGGAGAGAGTAGCTTGGAAGTAACAATTTGACTTTTTCTTTTTCATTGTCCTCAAAACGCAGTAGCAGAAAACACAGTGAGGCAGTAGATAAACTTTGAAATTTTTTCATAGACGTATACTTACTCCTGTACGGCTTTATCATAGGGATTGACATTGTAAGACGGGAAGTACTCCTCTGGTTTCTCCTGAGATGCTGATAGACATAGTAATTAGATTATAAACATAATGTCACATGGATTTAACATATTAATAATTCAAGTACTTACCATGTAATAGTCGAAGAAATAGTTTAGGAGAATGCCAGGTGAATCTCTTTGCTAAGTAAATTATCATTCTACATTAAAATTAAAAAAATTTTGAACCCACTCAAAGTTGCGATAATACATAGTTTCAAGTAAATGAAACAATCTACAAATCAAGTGAAAATGGACAGGGTATTTAAGAAAAGAAACAAAGTAGTGTTTTTTAAGTAGCATATATAGCAGATAAATTATGCATTACAATTATCAATTTTGTAATTTTATAGATGCTAAACAAAAAAATTATTTTGAAAAGTAAACATTATAATTAAACACAGTATAATATATATGAACAGTGACGTATGCCCCAAGTACGAAACATCGTAAACATATTATAAACCTCTTGGGGTATACGTCGTTGTTCATGTATACTACACTGTGTTTAATTATGTTGTTTATTCTTCAAATTGTTTTTTATTAGCATGTAATTTGTTAACATAATGTCTTCAATTTCTGGATTATTTGAGAGAAAATTAATATCAAATATTATTCTTCATCGACGGTACTTTCTTCCACAATTTTAAAAAGTCATTTACATCTTCAAAATCCAGTAAACATTTTTTTATTTCTCTTATCAAGTAGAAGTTAGATGCTAAGGAAAAAGCCAGTGCATATTATATTTTATTTTAATATTTTAATATAAGGATCCAAATCACTATTAGAAAAGTTGTTACACCTATTACATCTTAACATATAGCCTGTTGTACACTACCATTATTCACTAGTGTTTTATCTACAACTTCTTACAGCTTCTTGCAAGTAGCATTCCATCTGCATAATTGAAGCCTTCATATGCGCACTGTCTGTCTTCTCAAAGTCTGCAGTGTACTTGTTACGAATCACAAGATCCCTATGACGGAGATGTCTACTTCTTTTGGATGAGAGATGCTCATTCGTGAACGCAAAGTGATTATTCCGCATCGACTGTACTTTCTTCAATAATTGTACAAATGCCTTTATATCTCCAAAATTCATTGAACATTCTCTATTTCTTTTATCTATGAGAAGTGGAACACTGAGCAACCACCCTTGCTCATTGAATTTTTTTTTATCTTTTCAATATACCAACCCAAATCACAGTTAGAGAAAGCCGCTAAACCTATTACATTGTTATATACATTTTCTATGTCCATTTTTCCTAAGTCCTAAGTCACATCAAAACACGAACGGTCTGTTTTTTGGCTTCCATTGTCAAAGCTAACTATGTGTGGATTTTTAAATTCTATACTTTTTAATACTTTTCTCTCATTTTCTTGGTCTCTCAATATTCCCTTAAACTTATATATACTTCTTTTTTTAAGTTCCCCTCCTCCTACGCCCCCCTCATTACTGTCATCACCTCTTTCCCTCTTGAATAATTCCATTCTTCCATTCAAGATTAATGGCATGTGGTCCATCAAAATTAATCTAGAAAAAAAAATCCAAGTGTGTAAGAAACAACAAAATAGCTAAAAACAATGGCAAAAAATAGTTCTCTTATAAATTCTTTAGTATTTTTCTAATTTTGTCCTTAGTTTAAGTATTAGAACATTAACGGAAAAACAGCTAAAAAAGAGAGCCACTAATAATTTTTATATAGTCAAGATTAATTTAATGAACATTAAATTATTGATTTTCTTAGCTTTTAGATCACTAATATCACATCAATGGGGTCCTTAGCTGCTAATCATTCCAATAAGATAAGAAATTATCAATCCTAATAAGGAGCCTTAATCAAATGGGCATTGATGTAACCATTGAACAATCAAATGGGCATTGATATAACCATTGAACAAACCCAAGGCCACAAGAAAAACAACATGATGTGTTGTTATATGTGTGTGTGTGTGTGTGTGTGTGTGACGGAGAGAGTAGCTTGGAAGTAACAATTTGACTTTTTCTTTTTCATTGTTCTCAAAACGCAGTAGCAGAAAACAGAGTGAGGCAGTAGATAAACTTTGAAATTTTTTCATAGACGTATACTTACTCCTGTACGGCTTTATCATAGGGATTGACATGGTAAGACGGGAAGTACTCCTCTGGTTTCTCCTGACATGCTGATAGACATAGTAATTAGATTATAAACATAATGTCACATGGATTTAACATATTAATAATTCAAGTACTTACCATGTAATAGTCGAAGAAATAGTTTAGGAGAATGCCAGGTGAATCTCTTTGCTAAGTAAATTATCATTCTACATTAAAATTAAAAAAATTTTGAACCCACTCAAAGTTGCGATAATACATAGTTTCAAGTAAATGAAACAATCTACAAATCAAGTGAAAATGGACAGGGTATTTAAGAAAAGAAACAAAGCAGTGTTTTTTAAGTAGCATATATAGCAGATAAATTATGCATTACAATTATCAATTTTGTAATTTTATAGATGCTAAACAAAAAAATTATTTTGAAAAGTAAACATTATAATTAAACACAATATAATATACATGAACAGGGACGTATGCCCCAAGTACGAAACATCGTAAACATATTATAAACCTCTTGGGGTATACGTCGTTGTTCATGTATACTACACTGTGTTTAATTATGTTGTTTATTCTTCAAATTATTTTTTATTAGCATGTAATTTGTTAACATAATGTCTTTAATTTGTTAAAAAAATGTTTAATGGATTATTTGAAAGAAAATTAATACGAAAGATTATTCTTCATCGACGGTACTTTTTTCCACAATTTTAAAAAGCCATTTACATCTTCAAAATCCAGTAAACATTTTTTTATTTCTCTTATCAAGTAGAAGTTAAATGCTAAGGAACCACCATTGCACATTATATTTCATTTTAATATTTTAATATAAGGACCCAAATCACTATTAGAAAAAATTGTTACACCTATTACATCTTAACATATAGCCTATTGTATACTACCATTATTCACTAGTGTTTTATCTACAACTTCTTGCAAGTAGCATTCCATCTGCATAATTGAAGCCTTCATATGCGCACTGTCTGTCTTCTCAAAATCTGCAGTGCACTTGTTACGAATCACAAGATCCCTAGGACGGAGATGTCTACTTCTTTTGGATGAGAGATGCTCATTCGTGAACACAGTGCGCATATGAAGGCTTCAATTATCACAGTTAGAGAAAGCCGCTAAACCTATTACATTGTTATATACATTTTCTATGTTCATTTTTCCTAAGTCCTGAGTCACATCAAAACACGACCAGCTTGTTTTTTGGCTTCCAATGTCAAAGCTAATTATGTGTGGATTTTTAAATTCTATACTTTTTAATACTTTTCTCTCATTTTCTTGGTCTCTCAATATTCCCTTAAACTTATATATACTTCTTTTTTCAAGTTCCCCTCCTCCTACGCCCCCCTCATCATTGTCATCACCTATTTCCCTCTTGAATAATTCCATTCTTCCATTCAAGATTAATGGCATGTGGTCCATCAAAATTAATCTAGGAAAAAAAATCCAAGTGTGTAAGAAACAACAAAACAGCTAAAAACAATGACAAAAAATAGTTCTCTTATACATTCTTTACTATTTTTCTAATTTTGTCTTTAGTTCAAGTATTAGAACATTAACGAAAAAACAGCTAAAAAAGAGAGCCACTAATAATTTTTATATAGTCAAGATTAATTGAATGAACATTAAATTATTGATTTTCTTAGCTTTTAGATCACTAATATCACATCAATGGGGTCCTTTGCTGCTAATCATTCCAATAAGATAAGAAATTATCAATCCTAATAAGGAGCCTTAATCAAATGGGCATTGATGTAACCATTGAACAATCAAATGGGCATTGATATAACCATTGAACAAACCCAAGGCCACAAGAAAAACAACATGATGTGTTGTTATATGTGTGTGTGTGTGTGTGTGTGTGTGTGACGGAGAGAGTAGCTTGGAAGTAACAATTTGACTTTTTTTTTTCATTGTCCTCAAAACGCAGTAGCAGAAAACACAGTGAGGCAGTAGATAAACTTTGAAATTTTTTCATAGACGTATACTTACTCCTGTACGGCTTTATCATAGGGATTGACATTGTAAGACGGGAAGTACTCCTCTGGTTTCTCCTGAGATGCTGATAGACATAGTAATTAGATTATAAACATAATGTCACATGGATTTAACATATTAATAATTCAAGTACTTACCATGTAATAGTCGAAGAAATAGTTTAGGAGAATGCCAGGTGAATCTCTTTGCTAAGTAAATTATCATTCTACATTAAAATTAAAAAAATTTTGAACCCACTCAAAGTTGCGATAATACATAGTTTCAAGTAAATGAAACAATCTACAAATCAAGTGAAAATGGACAGGGTATTTAAGAAAAGAAACAAAGCAGTGTTTTTTAAGTAGCATATATAGCAGATAAATTATGCATTACAATTATCAATTTTGTAATTTTATAGATGCTAAACAAAAAAATTATTTTGAAAAGTAAACATTATAATTAAACACAGTATAATATACATGAACAGTGACGTATGCCCCAAGTACGAAACATCGTAAACATATTATAAACCTCTTGGGGTATACGTCGTTGTTCATGTATACTACACTGTGTTTAATTATGTTGTTTATTCTTCAAATTGTTTTTTATTAGCATGTAATTTGTTAACATAATGTCT